>WSXT02025915.1:0-13922 GCA_011762715.2 Neuroterus valhalla | reverse complement strand
ATTTTTGTCCAACAGAAAGGAGTAAAATTAATATTAAATACATTATTTTCGGGATGACTAGCCAAATGGCGAAAATAAGCTTGTCGTCCCGAAATTCGGGACGACTAGCCGAACGTGCGAAATTGCTAGTCGTCCCAAAATTCGGGACATCGAGACACTTCGTTACAAAAAATATACCACATAAAGAAAAATCAACTTCGAGAGGATTTTATTTCCTTCGAGCAGGTAGATCTAAGCTCACCTATAAGAGGGTGTGATACTTTTTTAAAAAAAGTTCGAAATTAAATTAATAGAGCAATATTTCCATGTGATATTCATAGAAAGTTTCGTCAAGAAGAGTTACATTTGTTTAAAAAATACTGATTTTTGAACTAAGAAGAGTGTTTGTGAATAATTTCGTAAAAAATAGAAAAAGTAGGCCATTTTTTCAGTTCAAAAAGTCTTGTCTTTCAATCGAAGAAAGATAATTCTATTTGGAACTATTGGCATTGAAAATGAGAAAGCTTACATGAAAGAGTGGTAGATCTGAGCTTAAGAATTTTGGTAGATTGACGTCTTTAATGCTGCGTAGCATCAAGATATCTTCATTTTCGTTAGGGTACTTTAGCTTGAGGTTGCCAGCAGCCACAAGAACCGATTTGACGGCCCTCATCCCATAGTCGTAGTGGTTTTGGGTCGATAGTTGCTCCGAGCAGAGTTGATAGGCCATTACGATTTTTACAGACAAGGGTCGAGCGTTATAGAACCCATAAGAGTAAAGTGTATTTTCTGCTATCAAACCATAATCTGGTACCTTTTACAAAAAAACACATCAATTTCGGAAGCATTTTGACCAGCTTAGAAAAATCTTTGTCAGGAAATATTTATTCTTGATTCAGTTTTATTATATTAAATCAAGAGTATTTAGTTTGAGAAGTAACGAAACTACAGAATTAATGAGTTGAGAAGAAAAATGAGGGAAAAGGAAAAGATGAATGGAAGGGATGGAGAGAATTGAGAAAAAATAGAAAGAATGAAAGCAAGAAAGAAAAGAGCTGAAATGTAGTTGAGTCAGGCTACGTCAACTGTGCCCATGAAATTTTTGTGATTTTTCGAAAAGTGCGATAATGGGAACCGCAGCGTTTTCATTATTTTCAATAATAATGATTTCTGCAACTTTTAATAGAAAAAATAATAACTTACGACTCGTTTGCAATAATCGCATGAAATTTTCTATGACATTTGTGAAGCATTTTCTCTTTCTAATAAGATTTTTTTCAGAATTATGTTTGCAAGATTATCATTTTTTCATTAACAATTATTAAAACAAATTCGATTATTCATAACTTCTATGCCTCCGATCTCAGTGAAAATTTAATACAATGTAGTATGAACACTTCATCCCGTTCTTAAAAAAAAAACATTGGTGATTCTGACTCTGACAGTATTAAAAAAAGTTTTTCGGGCGCTGCGTAATAGTTGTCCCCTCGATTATTTATTACGCGGCACCCGAGACAAAACTTTCTTCTAATATTCACGGAGTAAGAATTACCAATTTTTCTTATTTTGAGAACGAGATGAAGTATTCATACTACATTGTGTTAAATTTTCACTGCGATCGGAGGTTTAGAAGTTTAAAAAATCGAATTTGTTTAAATAATTGTTCATGAAAACGATAATTTTGCAAATATGATTTAGGAAAAGTCTTAATAAAAAGAAAAAATGCTTCACAATTGTCATAGAAAATTTCATTCGATGATTGCAAACGAGTCGTAAGTTAATATTTTTCTATCAAAAGTTACAAAAATCATTATTACTGGAAAATAATAAAACATTGCGGTTTTTTGAAAAACATCTTAAAGTGTTTTTTTTGTAATGCTATTATTTACAGATTTTTCTAACTGTTGTCACTTTTTAAAAAATCACAAAAATTTCATGGGTACAGTTGATCTGGCCTGACTCAGTTATAAGAGAAATAAAAATAATTTTAGGAGTAGCATGAAGAAATAAATGTGACGCGCTCCGAAGAAAGAGACCTAAGAGCAAAAAAATCGATTTCAGTATCATGGTCGTTTTATATTAATTAGGGGTTGGTTTTTAATTATTCGTAAACAGAAAATTTTTCTGTCGAGTATTTTTTGAGCTATTGCAATTTAAAAACAGCCGTTCCAGCTGAAGCCTGTCCAGCTCTCGCCTGTTCTTTCCCTCCTCCTCTAAAATCAGCGTTTTCGCTCTTAGGTCTCTTTCTTCGGAGCGCGTCACAAATAATGAAAACGAATATAAAAATTAGGACGAAAGAGGGAAGTATGAAGATGATTTTATGGAAAGGAAAAAAATAAAGAATATAGGCTGGTATGACTTAGGAGAAAAAGTTGAAATCTCCGTTAAAAATATTGTCCAGGAAGAATGAAGAGAAGGGAAGTTAGCATAGGGAGATAGAATAAGTTCAACATGGAAGAATTTCAGTGGATTCAAAATGAAGGGAAGAGGGTATTTGGAAAAAGAGGAAGGAAATCAGAGAAGAGAAGAGATAAAGATGGGGCTTATGTCAAAAATATTGTGCAGGGTGGTTGGGAGATATGGTACGGTTTAAAGAAAAGAGGTTCATTAGTGTTGAGATAAAAAGAGGAGAACCTGGCCAACGAAACGGAAATTTTGAGGAGCAACGAGTAAAGCGGAAAGGAGAAGAAAGAAGATAAAGTTTTAAAGGAGAATAATACTTAAATGTTTAAAAAATTGCGTAAGATTAGAGAATAAGTGATTGAGAAGAGCAAAATAAGAGGAAGAACAAAAATAATAGAAGCTGGCCTAATTTGGGAGAAAGATATAGAATTGCTGTAATAAAAGATTGGTGAAGAGGAAAAGATTGTAAGAAGATCAACAGAGAGAGATATAGCAAGTGTGAAATAGAAGGGTTCCGTTGTTTTTGGAAAAAAATTACAAAATAGCAACAAAAAGACAGAAATTGTTTGAGACACGAGGTACTGAGTAATAAGAGAAAAGAACACGTAGGAAAGAATAAGACCAAAAGGTCAAAGAATAAATACAGATTAAAACAAATTATTGAAATAGCTGAACAAAATGTTACTATGGATTGTGAATGTAGATACTGAAAGAAAATAGGTAGAATATTTGTGTATAGAGGGATAGAGATAGTTGGTAATAAATTAACTTATAAAAGACGATGATGTGAAAGAAAAAATTATAACCCTGAGAATTAGATCATGTGGATTCATTATCAATCATTAATAATAATTATTATCTGGTAGAATCATAGGCAAAGGAAAGAGGGCGAAAGAAAGAGATACTGAAATTATTCAAAAGGTATTTAAGATTGGCCTTAAGGAGCCAGATACACAAATAAAAAATTAGGTACGAGATCATGAAGAAGAAGATCAAGAAGAGAAAAAGAAGAATGGAAAGTTTACTATATGAGAAGATTAAAGATATGTTTATATTGGTGGAAGAGATTCAGAAGCACCTATGGTCGGTTTTCGGCATAAGATCAAACAAATACATTATGTACTAAAAGAAGAATAATATTCCCAGAAAAAAATCTGTAAAATATAATTCATAGTTTACCATCATCGCCACAGAACGGAAAAGAGCCTTCAAGTTATCAGGCAACTCTGTTCTGCCAGCATATCCAGGATTCATTGTAATGAAAACAGCACAAGTTGGATCCAAACCAATTTCAGTTCCTTCGAAAACGAGGTTCGGTTTTCCAGAACTGATTGCTCTTTGAATTGTCAAAATCTGTTGGGCAACCACAGACAAGACTTCGAGATCAATCCGGTTGAATTCATCAAAGCAAGACCAAGCTCCAGAAGAAGCAAGACCCTGTAGAAATCAAATCAAAAGGTAGATAAAAAATAAGATCAAATATTAAAGTAAAACAGTTTTTGGACCAATTTTGAGGACAAGAACCTACTTTGAAGAACTTTCCTAAAGCAATGTAATCCAAACCGTCTGAACAGTTAAAGACCACACATTGTTTGGCGACAGCCTTTGCTAAATCTTTCGTGGTTTCTGTTTTTCCAGTTCCAGCAGGACCTTCCGGAGCCCCACCAAGATGCAAACTTAAAGCTCCGAAGAGAGTCCGATAACATCTATCTGTTAGTGGAGTTATGACCAATCGAGAAGAATTTCCTAGATATTCGTAACCATATCTTAAAGAAGAGTTGATCATCATTGTCAGCATATTGTCATCCTGGAATAAAATTTTTTTCAGACAATAAGACAGAATGTAGCAAGAAAGTAAGGACAAAGCTGCAAACTACAATTAGATAACAAATGACAATTTTTCTCACGATCCAGTAATAACGAAGCTGACAAAGCCACTTGAAATCTATATCAATTTTAACATTCTGTTCATAAAGTCCTACTAATACGTCTCTAGCATGAACGTCTATCGTCACTAGAGCCTCTGCAATCAAATTCAAATTAATTTGATAATGGAATTCTCCTAATTTTGAATATCACACTTGACTTTTTCAAACCTGACCTAAGGTAGTTCGATTCTGTTTTGAAAGCTTTCCTCGAACAAGATTAACGATTTGGTTAAGCTCATGATTACATGTGTCTATGTAATCTTTTAAGCCTTTAGGGGCTTTAGGAAATGCGGCAGTGATATCAGCAGTCCAATAAAGTTGTGAGATACAAAGAATTGTTTGTCCTGGCCAATCAAGCACCCATTTGTTTCGAGCCTTTTCGAGATAGTCACCCTTTGCTCGAACAACCTGGAAAGAATATTTCCAAATAGTTAATTTACATGAGAAGGCACTCCAGATGATATAAAATGATTCCTGTATGTGCAATAGTCTAAAACATTGGTCCTTCAAGTTGGATCAAAGCTATTTAATCAGCAGTAAGTTGAAATATCAGAATAGAACATAAGATAATCAGAAAACCAGTTAAAATCTGTTTACAGAAGTAACTTAGTTGTTATTGATTATTGATTGTTATTGATGGAATGGAATGTATTTTGAAAAACTTACTTGAGCTCTCACGCTTTTCTTCATGTCAGTTTCCAACTCGACCAACCATTTTTCCACTTGACCTCTGGCTGCTGCAGTATCGATTATATCCTCCAGGGCAACCTGTTCATCTTCAGAAGATTTCATCATCGTCACTTCCATCTGAGGTGTGAAACTCAATTTTGCGATTCCTTCGAAGCATTTTTTCAAATGGGGTTGAACCCTAATTGTAAGGAGAGGATTTTTCTCATGAGAGACAGTTTTTTATCCAATGATAATTTTCAATGAGAGATTTTTTGCCAATATGCATAATATTTGTTTTTCACAAAATACCTCGTTGGATCTTTTGTCTCAGATAAAATTTCCAGCAACTCGTCGTTGGAAAGGAAGAAAAATCTGGGGAAGAATAGTCTCTTTTTTTCGAGATATTCATTAAGGCCTTTTTGAATCAAGTCCAGCAAATTGGTGGATTTCTTTAGACGATCTAACATTTTCTCAATATCTACTACGGACATGACTTTTGGATCTGCTACTACTGATGACATTATGTCCCTCCAAATCTGTAGAAAATAATATTAAGAATTAAATAAATTCCTTTCTATATTAAAAACACTTTTAGGTGTTGAGTAGAAAAATGGATATATGATTAGCAGGGTGGTCCAAAAATGCATTAAACAATTTTTTTTCGAATTTGTATGCATAACGCCCGTAAATTTCTTCGAATCCACGAAGAAATAAACGCATTTTTTGTTGTTGTAAAAGAATAATATTTAGAGGTGGCGCAAGCCCCATGAAAGTTAACACATGTTTCCCATAAGAAAATGAGACCTTTTTGTAAATTTTATTCAGTATTCCCAATATTAGGTGAATCGAATTATTTTTGTTCTTTTCCCAATGTTAAATAAGATTAATTGAAATAAAAAACCTCAATCCCTTCATTGGAATTTGAATTTTCTTCTAATAATATCTAAATTATCTAAAATTATCTAAAAATAAAAAATTTTAATCAAAAATATAATGGTTGCTATTTCAAAAAAAAAGTATCATTTTAAATAAAAAACGATCTAATTTACCCTACAATTTAATCAATTCAATCTAATTCAATCTAATTCAATCTGATTGAATTTCATTTGAATTATATTCAGTGCAAAGTCAAACATTTCAGAAAAACCCACAATTTTCTAGCACTTATCTGAGAGAAAATGGTTATAATTCATAATAAATTGTTTAAATAAGCATGTTTGTAAACTCGCATTAATTGTTACCTCACTAAGTGAAAAGTGGTCAAAAAGCTTAAGAGTTTAGAAAAAACCGCAACTTTTCAGCACTAATCAGGGACAAGATAGCCATAAACAATAAGAATTTGTTTAAACAATTTTCTTTGTTAAACTAAATTAAACATCAACTCACTTCAAGTGGAAAGTGGGCAAAAAGTCGTAAATTTCAGAAAAAACCGCAAGTTTCTATCATTAGGCAAAAAAAATATTATTAGCAATGATGATAAATTGTTTCAACAATTATTTTTCTAACATGAATTAATTATTACTCCAATCTAATTGAAAAGTGATAAAAAGTTAAAAACCTCAGGAAAAACCACAACTATATAGTATTAATCTAGAAGAAGGTAGCTATAAACATTCAAAATTTGCTTAAAAAATTATTTTTGCTAGAATTAAATTAATTAATTACTTATTTTAGGTGAAAAGTGGCCAAAAAGTTGAAAATTTCAGAAAAAAACCCGCAAATTTGTAGCATTATTTTAAGAGAATATTGTTATAATTATTAACAAATTGTTAAAACAATTATTTTTGTTAACTTTATTTGATTATTACCTCGCTTTAACTGAAACGTTGAAAATAAGTTGAAAAATTCAGAAAAAACCTTGACTTTCTAACCCTTTTCTAAGAGGAAGTTGCTAGAAACAATAATAAATTGTTTAAACAATTTCAAAAATCACCTTATTATCAGTCTAAAGTAGTGTTTCATGTATTTTATACCACCTGCGTTAAAAAAACCGCAAAAAATCATAATTAGCCCCAAAAACTCGAAAGACCATTTTCTTCATTTATGGAGGTTTTTTGGAACCCTTTAAAACAGACTTATGGGGGTGATATTTGGAAAGTAATATTTTATTCAGATTGTGTGACTAATTATGAAGAAAAATGGTGAATTTCGAACTCGATTCACCTAATATTGATAATTCTGAATAAAATCTACAAAAACGTCTTTTTTTCTGATAGGAAATACGTGTCAAACCTCATGTGGCTTGCGCCACCTCTAAATATTATTTTTAAAAATTGGGTTTATTTTATTGTGGATTCGAACAAATTTCTGGGCGTTTTGTATAAAAATTCGAAAAAAAATTTTTTGGACCTCCCTAATGATCAGTTTAAAAAATTTTCATTACTTTATCAACAGCACTAAAGCGTCGACCCTCTTCCGGCATTTGTTGCTGGATATCAGGAGATGAAAATATAGGCTCCAAATACATCCAAGTAGATTGAACTTTGAGCCAATAGTCCATAATTTCTTGCAGTAGATGAAGCTTGGCTTCCCAATCTCTAGAAAAGAAGATCAAGCATAAAAGTCTCTTATTATTTCAAAACAGGTAGGTAATTATTTTTCAACCCACAATGTTTCTTTTTCAAATGGTTTTATATAAAGAGAATTCTTCATGGTTTGTGCCTTAGTTAGATGATCATCCAGTAATAATTGAATGTCATCAATACAAGCAATCACGTAGGTACCAGTATCTCGATATGGATTCACCGAAAATTCTAGTTCGGTCCAATCTGCGTGCATTTTGAGTAAAGCTTTCTCTAAATTGTTTTCTTTTGTCACAGCCTCGGATATGCCTTCGAATTTGGGAACGTATTCGTCCAGTCCGAAGTCAATTATCTTTAAATATTTTTATGATTTTAAGTAATATAAGTTATTGATTTCATATGACGGTGAATAATATAAGAAGATGGACAAAAGAAGTAGTAAAAGTCTTGTAAAGAATATAAAGTTGGAAAAGAAAGACGTGAGAAGAATGTAAGAGTGAGAGAAAAGAAGATAAAGGAGAAGTGATGAATTGCAGCAAGAGAGGAAAAGTTTTGAGGAATTATATGGAAGGATCAAGCTGGAAAACTCGAAAGAGTTTTAAGAATAGGTAAAGGAAGGTAGGTATGGAAACATCAGAGAATATTTAGGGATATGCATAAGTTACAAAGTAATAGAAGGAGAAAATAAAAAAAGAGACATGATGAAATTAGAAGATAGGGACGAAGGAAGGAAATGAAGTAGGAAAATAATCACAGAAAAATAACTCAAAGACAATAAGAAGAAGAAAAATGAAGTAGCAAAGGAAAAAAGGAAAAAAGTGCAAAAAGAATGACAGGATGAAAATGGAAATTTACTGTTTAATTGAAAATCAAAACATCTTTTTGAAAATGTAAATATTTTTTTGAGAAGTAATCTTTTTTTGTCAAATATTCAGCTACTTGTTTAAAATATGAACTTATCAACAATTATTTTTTTTTCGGTTGGAGATTTGTCACTTTCGTTGGAAATTCAACTATTGTTTTTTTCACTATTTTATTTTTGGTTGAATGTTTCATCTTCTTTCATTTACATATCAACTGTTTGGTCGAGAACTAATTTTATTCTCATTAAAAAACCCAACTTTTTGGCGGAAGATTCGTCTTTCTAGGTAGAAAATTATTCTTCTTTGTTGTAAAGTATTTTTTCAAACTTAGAATTCAGGTGTTAAATTATTTGAAAAAGCAACAATTTTCTTAAAACTTAATTTATTTTTCGAAACTTAAACTACTTCGTTGAAAGTTTCTTATATCTCAAAGTCAACTGTTTCTTTAAAAATTCTTCTTTATGGTTCGAAAATTCATCTTTTTTTGTTGAAAAGTCACCATTCTTGGTTAAAAAGAAACTTGGAAAAAAAATTCAACTATCTTCCTTTGGATTTGAAAATTTTATCATTGGATTGAACATGCATTTTGTTGGGTCAAAATCTCAACTGTTTTGTTAAATATTCATCTTTTTTGGTTGAAAAATAATTTTCTTGGTAAAAAATTGATTTTTTTGATAGATAATTAATCGTATTTGTCGAAAATTCTTATATTTTGATAGGGAAAAAGTTATGTATTATTATGCCAATGTATATTATTATTAAATTATTATATATATTATTATTATTATTATTATGTATTGCTTGCAAATTCGACTCTACTCGTTAAATTAATTCATTCCACTCAAATTTGTTTTTTTTCTTTTGGTTGAAAAGTAATTATTGTATAAACTGAAAATTTAACTGTTCCTTTTTTGTTTTGAACGAATATTTTTGTTTTGTTTGAAGTTCATCTTTTAGAATTAAAAGTCCAACTGTTTTTCTGAAGTCGTCTTTCTGGGTCGAAAAAGCAACTGTTTTTTTGAAAATTTGCTCCTTTGGATAAAGAATAGTCTTATTTCTTGGATATTCTACTGTTTTATGAAAAATGTATGTTTAAGCTTGAATTTTTCTGCCCTTTATTTCAAGATCCAACTACTTTGTTAAAGTTATACATATATATTTTGGTCGAAAATTCATTTGTTTTGTCGAAACTTGGCCCTTTCTGGGGTGAAAATCGATCTTTTATGGTAGACAAGTCCTATCTTTGAAATTAAAATCCATCTTTCTTAATTAATTTCTTCGGGTAAAAAATTTTCCTGTTCATTCCTGAGCAATTTCCTACAAAACAGTTGAATTCTCAACTGAAAAATATTGAAATCTGAGAAACCAATTGATTAAAACCACATAATTCAATTTTCAAACAGAGAGGGGAATTAAACAAACAACTTCGAGTCAGAAAGGTTATTTTTCTGCATAACAAATACATTTTCAACATAAAAGATTATGTAGAAACGAATTATTTATTTTTTAACTACAGTCATGAATCCCTAACAAAAAAAGAAGAAAAATTTTTCCACAAAGTAGTTTAGATTCAAACCAGTAACTTGAAAATTGAACAAAAAATATTAATTAATAAGAGAGACAGTAAAATTTTGAACAAAAATTAGGAAATCTCAACAAAAAAGATTAGCTTTCTCTACAAAAAAAATCAAATACCCAGATGGATGTTCAACGAGAAAAGATCAATTTTGAACCAGTGATATAATTCTTCAACCACATAGTTACGATTCCAATTAGAAAACAATTATTTTATACAAAAATTGAAACAGTAAATTTTTCGAATTGAAAAAAAATCATTCTTGTTTGGAAATCTAACTTCCTGGTTGAAATTTGAGCCACGTCTTTGAACATTCATTTTGTTATAAATTGTTCAGCTATTTTAGTAAGAATCGCCTATTTTTGTTATTTAAAAATTAATTTTTTTGACAGGAAATTAAAATTACGAGCAAGATTCACCTCTTTGGTGGAAGATGAACGGTTTCATTGATCATCGGGTGTGATTCATAAAATTTTTTTGGAAATTCAACTCCCTGGTTGAAAGTTAATCTTTCTTGCTTACCTTTTGTTCTATTCAAGATTTATGATTTTAGTATAAAATTGATTCCTTTGTTGAAAATTTTATCATACTAATAATAATTTAACTACTTCGTTAAAAGGAGATCTTTTTTGGTTAAACACTGACTGTTCTTTTTTCGAAAATTTTGGTTTTTGAATGGAAAAGACCTCCTTTGGATTATAAAATATAGCGGTCCTCTCAAAAATTCGTCTTTTGGTTTGGGAAATTCAACTTTGTGGTTTGAAATGAAACTTCTTTTCTTCCTGATTCAGCCTTTTTTTAAATTAAACCATTTGGTTGAAACTTTATCTTTGCGAGTTCAAACAAATCTTGGTAGATTTAGAATTGAACTTTCCATCAACACTTTCATCTAAAAGTTTCAAAAATCATCCATTTGCAAAATGAAACATTGATATTTTTTACCACAAAAGATGATCCTTTAACAAAATATTTGAATTTCTATAATAATAAAATTTTAACTAAAAAGGCCAATTTTTTCTGAGAAAAAGAAAAAGATAAAAGATCGACTTTTAACTAAGTACTTGAATTCTCATTGACAAAATTTCAATTCTTCACGTTCAACAGTTTTGTTGGAATTGTATGTACTCTCTTAAAACTTTGTTTTCACTGGAAAACTCATCTCTTTGGTTGACAATTCGAGTATGTGGTTGAAGAAGCATATTTTTCATTAAAAATGAAATAACTTTGATAGAACAAATTTTTATAGTTTAAAAAATGTTCGAACGTCTGAAATATTTGAAAATCCATTTGAATTCTTAGAAATCCTGGGATTATTCTTGAAATATTTCGAAATCCATAAAATCCCTTGCAATCCTTCCAAATTTTTTGAGCTTCCGTCAAATATCTTCGAAACCTTGTAATTGCTCGAAATCTTCGGAATCATTTCAAAATTCATTAAAATCTAAAAAAATTCGTGGAAATCCCGCGCAATGTTTTTTAATCTCTTGGTTTACTTCAAAATCAATTCTGACCTTTAGAAAGCTATCAAAACGATATCCCTTCAAATCTTTCAGGATATTCAAAAATCCTTTGACCCAAAAGGTTCCCAAACGTGCCCAAAATTATCAACGTAGATTATAGAGATCATTGAACCAAAGTGAAGAAATGATACATTGCAGAATATAAAGGTACCTCTATAAGAAGAGGAAAGAGTTAGACGAATAAAAAAGAAGAATGAAAAAAAGGAGGCTGAAAAGGTTGTTGAAGAAACAGGAAAGATTAATGAAGGAGGTGTAGCTTGATGAAGGAAATGAGATAAAAAAGAGGTAAAAAAAGCTTACCTTAGCCAGGGTCATATTCTCATCGACTTTAATAGGAAATCCCACAATCTCTGATACTTGCTCCCAATGACGGCTTTTCATGCCCGGATTTCCAAGAGTCGATATCAAAGGCATATGCTCCCTAAATTCTTCGACATTTACTCTCACAGTTTCGGCCAATTTCCTAACAGCCGGCTCTTGGAAAGCTTTTTCTAATTTGAAAATAGTGCGGAATAATGTACCCGAAATGGTTTCGATGTCATCAGGATCATGAGACCCCACCATCGAGTTCATCCAGTTATTGTGATTGGTCATAAAATCACAGGCTGAGTCGTAAAATTTTTTGTAGGGACCAAGTTTTTCCGCAATCTAAATTTTGAATAATCATTATCTTCAAACATACTCAACTTCTTTAGATAAAAACTAAATAAAATTTTATTCGGGCAGTCATCTTTCCCTCCACAGATACCTGGGTTCTCCGCAAATATTTCCCATAATGGCATAATCCCATAATTACTTTTGCTTTTTAAATTGAAGAAGCAGGACAACTTTAAATCTGAAAGATTTATTTCAAAATGGAAAAATCTACATTGAAATGTTTTATTTGGAACATAGTTGAATCTCGAATAATTCAATTTCGAATGATTAGTTTTTGCATTGTTCCATTTCAAGAGCAAAAAAAGTGTCTTTGTACAAATCAACTTTTAGCCCAAACCGCTCATTCAATTTCCAATTTCTTTCTTTTTAATGAAAGATAAATGAATTTTACACCGACCGAATTTATTGCCTGACTGCAAACAATTTCTATTGATGTAGAAACTCATCACAAAAGTTTTCGGTAGCATTGACTGCATAGAAATGCTTTTCTTTCTGAGATTATTACAAACAAATTTCTGAAAAAAAGTTTTATCTTCTCTATCGCAATAATAAAATATTTTGAACCTATATTTTCTGAAGGAGGTAGGAGTAGAAGGATGTTCATTTTCGATTGGATGAAATTCAACATGAATTATCAATAGTTTATAACAATTCAGTTAACAAATTTCTAATCTGCCTATTTTCAATAGAAATTTTCCGTTTTTTCAACCGAGTCACGTGCTAGTATCTCCTCGAAGCTTCTCCTGATTGATAATGTTTTAACAGAAAACAATTATATTTTGTTTAAACACTTATGATCCTATATTATAGATATTTTTATTTTCAATAACTAATACTCATTATTTAACCGGGTTTAATAAACAAACGCATATGTTCATCATCTTTCGGTAAATAAATTTTGTTTCTCCAGCCGAACAACAAGGAATCTCTATCCAATGGTCTTCTGCCATGCCCATTGTGCTTTACAATAATAATTGCACATTGTTTAAACGAATTCACCAACAAATACATTGTATGACCATCTTTTGAGTACTTACGTTTCGATTTCCTTCACAGAAACAAGTATGAATCTTCTACTCATAGTCATTCGCCATGGATATAGTGCTTCTTATAAACAGTCATTTATTATTGAAGCTAATTCGATGGAATATATATCATTCGACAAGTATCCAGTATATGTGTTCGGTTCATCTTGCAGAATTGTTTACAGTGTAGCCTTCAAACTTCCAAGGGTAATTTCTGTTCCAGGTAAATGCTACCCTAAAATAGGTGTTTGATTCACACTTTGTTTTTACAGTGGCAGCAACGAATAAAGAATTACTCCAACGATTACTTAGAAATGGGGAAGGCCAAAATGACCACCATTGACAGAACTGTGGTTTTTTCTTCGAAATGAGCCAAACACATATACTGGATACTCGTCAACAGTGGCGGATCCAGGATTTGGTCAAGGGGGGGGGGGGGGTCTATTCCTCAAAAATCTACTTATATATATTATTGTTATTTATTGCACCATCAATCCACATCCCTATCAGGGTAAGCGTAACTCGTTTGGTTCCAGCCCCGCTGTACTACTAGAAAAAAGAGAATTTATATGGAAAAATTTGAAAGTGGAATTGACAGGGGAAATGTCGAGCAAGGAGTGTGTATGAGAAGGAGTCAGGAGTAGGTATTAGTTCAGTCTCAGAGTTCATTGCGTGTTTTTAGCGAAAAGAAGAGACCTGTCTTATTTTTAATCCTAATTTTTCAATCCAAAAGCTTCGCTTGAAACGCGGCATTTTTAGTAAACAGAGGCTTTAATTGAA
>WSXT02025904.1:826-13923 GCA_011762715.2 Neuroterus valhalla | reverse complement strand
AATTGATTTATTTTGCAATGTTTGATCTGTTGTGTTAAAGGATGTTTAGAATGAACGTCATGAATAAAAATAAATGTAAGCATTTTGCAACAAATGTAAATATGTTTCTTCTAGTCGATCGGGAAAATTTAAAAAGGTGACCGTGAAGAACCGGGAAATGACCGGGAATTGGAAATCGTCTACCGAACCGCCACCCTGATAGATGACAGCTCTATCAATCCAACATAGTACTAGCCCGCGCGAACGTCCCAATACAAAATTCCATTATGAACAGAAATAGTTAAAGGAATAATTAAGCATTTTCACGTAAAGATTACTTTCCTCAATAATTTAGTGTTAAGGGGGAACGCCACTGTGACGGGTCCAAGAATAGCCGATTTTTTAGAATTTTTTTTTTAAAAAGGGATTTTTTTTTGAGGATCGGACAAAAGCAATTTATTAAGTATGTATTCAACTATGTTGGTGGAAATTTTTATTGAAAAATATTGGAAATTCATAAAGTTATCCAAATAGTCGTAACGACATGAAAAGAATAATGACGTCATCTGGTGGCAGCGATACAGTAATGAATTATTACTTGAAATCCAAAAACCAAAAATATTATTAATCTGCACGATAGTGGCTATCGTTGAACGTAGCCGATTTTCAAAATTCTGAAAATTACTATTTTTTGATAATATTACATTGCTGTATCGCTGCCACCAGGTGACGTCATTTTTTTCATGTCGTAAAGATTATTTGGATAACTTTGTGAATTTCCAATATTTTCCAATGAAAATTTACACCAACATAGTTGAATACATACTCAATAATCTACTTTTGTGCGATCCTCAAATAATCATCCCTTCATACAAACAAAATTTCACAAACATCGGCTATTTTTAGACCCGTCACAGTGGCATTCTCCATTAATTATTTTTGAATATTTGCCATTTTTTGTAACTTCGCTTATGATGATGAGGCCGCGTTTGCGCGTCCTTCTATTAAAATACGAGTATGTCACGTCGGTGGAATTGGCGCGGCAAATTGTTACAATCTATATTCTATACGAAGCAGGATGAAGACTTATGAGGTGCATTTGAGAGTGCAGCAACGTTATTCAACGGTAACGGTTTCGAGGATCTCCCTTGGGTCACTGGGTTACTATAATTTCTAGCGATGAGTGATAAGCTCCATTCTTCGTACTGGAGTCACGGTACATTTGCAACACTTCCGTGGATAAGAGGATTCTAAATCGTGTTTCGTTTTTGTTTCTGCGTTGTACATGATGTTATCAACGAGCAATATGAGAAAATTTATAACACACCTGGTCCACACGATATAAAACCTGATTTATAACGACCTGCTTCAGAGAAACTTCTCATTGAGGGAGGCTATAAGTATTTACTTGAGCTATTATGGATTTTTTATTGCTATATTTGAATCAAACTGTGTACGAGGGAAGATTTAGATTAGAGGAAAATAATCATGAATACACACACACACACACACACACACACAAAATTTCACTCGATGAAGAACATCTGAGTCACGATTTCTCTTCGTTAGTCAGCGCTAAAAAATCCCGATTCGAAATTCCCATAATTCGACGTCTTTTCTCGCAAACTGGCGCTTTCTTTTTTTTTTTTTAATTATGTCTCACCGTAAACAAATATTTGGCTTGTGATGTAGGCGCATTTAATTAACTTGAGAACTTTTGTTATTTTTTCCAAACGTAAAGAAATTCTACTGACAGAGAGACATGTGAAAGTGCGGATATAAGAAGACTGAAAATGTATATGATTTTCGAAAAAGTAATGTGAGAATCTAAGAAGAAATAATAATGGAAAAAGATTTCTGGGACATATGATCATACTGAAATGCGAATACGAAATGGTAGTTGAAAAATCGTCACCGACAGCCCGAAGCCAAAGAGAAAAAGTAATGGCATTTTCCTCGCCTAATGGAAATGGAAATGAAGATGAAATAATCTTGTTGAGCTTCCCTTCCCAGTAACGGTTATCCGACATATTTCTCAGGCATATATAATTCCCTGTGGAGTCTGAGTAAAAGTCTGATATAAGTAAGCGAGGCTTTACAGCATTTGTAAAATTTCTTCATGGTGGCATGATTTTGCAGATAGATTCGTTGTAAACCTGAATTTAATGTGCGATTGCGTCAGTATTAAATCGGTTGGATGATTAATCCTGCATTGATATTGAGTGCCAATCATCCCAAGTAATGACAAGCCATCAAGGATAGCCAATAAAGAGTGAATCGCAAACTAGTTTAAAAAACGTTGTCGGTTGTAAACTTGATAATAATAAATTCATAATTCTACTTCTTCATGCATAAAGTATATAGAAGAATAAATATAAAAACAGGAATCGAAGTCTGTTACTTCCTAGTTCGTACCGTTTCTGATAAATAAGCGTAAATAAAAATGGAAATGAGAAATGTGAGATAAGGTAAAAAACAGAGCAGAAAAAAAGCTGAGAGACTGATCTTGATTATACTGTAGGGCTTATGAGAATTAGTGCTTGATTTATGTCATAAAATATAGAAACTAATTCCTAAGGGAGCATCTATTCATTTTTTTAAAATTTTCTCTTATTTTATTTACACTTCAAGCATCCTTGATTGCATTTATATGGTAAGTGAAACATCCTGCAGTCGGGTAATTTACGTAGAAAACGGCATCATAACCGTAAATATCAATGCACTTAGGACTTGGGAAAATTTTCACGGTGATTTCTTGTTTTTATTTTCGGTCATTAAACATTTTCCCTGGTTATTTATATTTCAGAACTCAACTATTTGTATAACAAAGTGTTCAAACAAAAATTTTCAATGCAAAAATCTAATGCAGAACAATTGATGATATTGTGCGTTCATAATTGGACACTGAACATACTGTAAAATAATTTCAAACGGTAACTCCTTGATCAAGACTTATGAAATTCGATAATATTTGAAGAAAAATCATTCTAAATTGTTATAGAATGCCGAAGCTTTCAAAATTTGTATAAATTCTAATATAGTGCTTTCAAAGTTAGACAACCTTCACATAAAAAACATTTGAAATTGCACAATTCTATAGTAGATTAACCATCCAAATTATACAATTCTAAGCTTATAGTATAATAAGAAAATTAGTAAAATTTTAAAATACCGTCAGATATTCCGAACATTGGCCAAAACTTCGTAAACACCTTTTTCTTTGCTTTTTCATGACTAAAAAATTATAAAGAAAATTATACTTTGAAGTTCAAAGTTAGAAATGCTTTAAAACTGAATTTTGTTTTCAAAAATCAAGTAAAAATCCAACAAAAATAGGTTTCTGAAATTCTTGTCAGTGTCCCAAGTAAGGTGATTCTATGATCTGCGATAAGCACGGGAAGTTATTCAACTATTATAATACGATTTTTCGAAATAAAATATTTTGAATTAAAATCATCAAGGTTTGGCCAGTTTCAATTTTATTGTTCAATAATTTAGACTTTCTGTTGTAAATTGTACAATTCCCAAAAATTCAAATCCTATACCACACAGTTTGAAATGCATCAATGATGAAAATACAAGTTGAATAGATTTTATTTTTAATTTATTCATTTTCAAAGTTGAAATCTGAATTTATTCCATTACCATGAATTTATAATCGTTCAAACTTATATTTCCCAAAATTTCCGTTCCAAGTAAAAAATTACCCGCTGCAATTAAAATTTTTTCTATTTGGAAATTTGCAGTTCCGTCTTGTATTTACATTTTTTTTGGAGTTTTTTCATATAAAGTTTCTTGCCCCAAACTAAAATTATGATTCTTTACGGAAATTTCCTCGTCCAAGTCACAATGATATATACTTGAGAAATTCTATATTCCAAGTCAGGATTTTATTTATTTGCAACATTTTCTCTAATAACTCAGAACTGTAGTTACTCCTCGTTTCCAAAATTTGAAAGAGAGAAATGACAAATTCTCTCTAACTTTTTTTTATTATTATACCATTCGCAGCAAAATCCCTTTCGGGGTAAGCGTAACCCGTTTACGCTCCATCACTGCAAACGAATTATTATTGGTTGAGTTGCACACTGAGGAGGTCACCAGTCTCCTGCAGGAATCTGTTAGAAATTCTTACAAACTGCTCAAATAAGAGCTATTTGAATTTCGTACAAAATAATTTAGTTTCATTAAAGAAAAATCTCAAATTAAGTGAAAAACTCCTAAGTGTAAGGAAAAATAAATACGAACTCTCAATAAAAAAAAAAATTCTAAAATAAATTTCAAGGCAAGTTCAAAGAGTAAATAAAAGGTACTCATCCTGGTGTAATCATGTAACTCTGATGTCGACCAAAGATTCTTCCATATTTAAAATTGTCACTTTAACAGAAAAGAATATTAGAAACACATTTTTCGTGAAACATCAATTTGCAAAAAAGAAAATCATTCCTAAATTTGAACGTATACTGATATGGATCAACAAAATTTCAAAATATGACAAAATCTGACTTGGGACAGGCCTGTTTTTGAAAATTCTCTTCCTATAATCAAAATTGAAATCATTCCCCAAAATTCCCCATTAAATGCCGAGAATCACCTACCGAATATCAACAATTACAATACCAAAATTGAAATACCCAAAAATTGAAAACGAAAATGACCAACCTTCAAGGGAAAATTATAATAATTCTTTATGGGATTTTAAAAATATTTCCCTTCCAAATTCAGAATAATAATATGTTTTCAAAATTCCCTATACTAAGTCACAATTCATTGCGAGCTCTGCAGACTAATGCTTTGCCTCCTAAAGCGCCAATAGCGTCAGTGAGCGTCGCGTTAGTTTTGCTTTTGCTTATTGCAAGAAAAAGTCGAAGGAAAACGAGATGCAGCATTTGTACTTCAAAGAGGAATGTCAAATAATTGAAAAAGTGGAAGCAGCTGCCTCGAAATGTTTTACACGGGCGAAAATCAAATAGAAATGGTCATACGGGTCTGACTCTGTTTATGTTGGAGTTGGTTGAAGCTGGTCTACTTCAAGTCGAAGGCCAGAGGAGACCATGCCCAAAGCTCGACTTTTAATGGAATCCCAGTGTACATTTATTCAAAAAAATTTATATTTCCATTGAAAAATAAAGTAACGCCCTTTTTCCAAAATCAGAAAGATAGAAATGACAAATTATGAAGAATTCTGACTTTGAACAGGGATTTGTGTTTTGCATTCCCTTCTTCCTTATCACAATTGAAATATTTTTAAAAAATCCTGTTTATATAAAAAATTCCCTCTATATCCTAAGTCAAATGATAATTCTGATAATGTTATTTAACAGTTTAACAACTCAATTTGGATCCTTTCTGTTTAAAAAATGTTGCCTCTAAATTTTCGATCAATATTCGACTCAAAATAACCCCAGCTTTCTCCTTGATCGTTATATTTGAATAAAAGGAGACCAATTTCGAAGAATTTTTAATAATTTGAGTCTCAGAAAGGATGACCGTCTTATGTTTCGTATTTTTGTAATATCCCCTGCACTTGGATAGCTTCAAGGCCTCGTCTTTTTCATGCTTCGTTTATGAGGGGGAATAATGTAACTAAGGGACTTCAGGAAATCCGCCCTCGCTCCCTTATCTGTTGAAAATGGTATGTGTGCAAGAAGCGTATATTCTTGTAAGACTTCTCTGCGCGCTGCGGTTCGCCATAAACATAAACATAACTGGGTCGGCATATGGGATCAGTTCTTTCTTTATATCTTCTTTGAGCCGCAGCCTTCTTCCTGTCCCATGAACAGCATCATCGAGTCACTCATCAAAGTACCCTACACTACAACTACATCAATTACCTTACCACGTATTACTCGCCGGGAGAAGCTAAACTGTTATATTTACATCCCGTTCGCGGCAACAGCGTATACCTATATTATTCTGGTTCGAGTGCTTCCATATATAGTAAAGTTGTCCAATAGGTATCGCGAATAAAATTACGAAGAAATGAGGAAATCGCAGTGGATATACATAATAAATGGATACGTCATACTTGGGGACATGATTATAATGAGAAAGCAGATGATGGAGAAAAAGATTAGAAGCAGTCCAAGGTTCGAGGTGGAATTGAATTTTTTTTTGAGTCTACATACAATTCTAAGATCTACTATCTAGAATTGAAGCCATGTAGAGTTTGAAAAAATGACTCTTGAAAGTTTTCCATAAACAGCGTTACCAATTTTTGCCTATTTTTGACCCGCTCCCTCACCCCGATTCCAGAAAGTAACATACCCGTTACCTAAGCACGGAATTTTTTAGGTAGTTGTCTATTGGACCTCAGTAATAAATTAGGAATGTCAACAAAAAAGTTGGATTTATAACCTTACAATTGAAGTAATAATTTTATCCTTTTTAGTTTAGACACAATTTTTAATAGAAGCCTAAGCCCAATGGTGCCTAACTCCGGTGCTTCCCTGAAATTGTCAGTTATGCCATCTGGCAGACAGCCGGGAATTACCGTTTGAAATCTTTATTTCATTCAATTGAAAAGTTTTGCATAAAAATATTTTTAATTTGCGCGTTTCAGAATTATAAAACCAAAATGTTTGGTGTAAATAATATTCATGGAAAATTTCAATTTTCCAAATAATCGATAAGTAGACTAAAAATAAACGTGAGGATTTGCACCATCCCGCCACGACAGAAAAACACCAAGGTGGAGTTAAATAAAGGCGTATAAAAAAGGAATTTTCAGCCAATTGAATTTAACCAAAAAAAGGGGGGTTTAACACAGTTTTAACAAAGAAGTTCAGTCGCCTATCAAGTAGATGAATTTTCAGCATAGGAGAATAATTTTCGTTCATGAGAGATGGATTTTTACCCGAATAGTTTGATTTTCAACAAAATTGTTGAACTCAAAAGTCAAAGAGACGGATTATTGTATATACAAGACAAATAAATTTTCAACCCAAGAATATCTTTTTTCAACAAAAAGATCATTTTCAACCATGCAGTTCAATTTTTAACTAAATAGTTCAATTATCGACCAAATTGTTCCATTTTCAACCATATTGTTCAATTTTCAACCATAAATATACATTTTTGAACAAAAAACATTTTTTTCAGTCAAATAGTCCATTTTTCACCAAAATGTTGAATTTTCAAGTCATGAAGATATGAATTTTCAACTAAACAGTATTTTCAACCCACAAATATGATTTTTCAACAAAACGTATAATTCCCAAACAAACCGTTCAATTTTCTAGAAAATTGTTGAATTTTGATGCCAAAATGAAGAATATTCTACCAAAAAATTTTTGGATTTTGGAATAAAATGACAAATCTGCATCCAAAAAAGATGTTCTCTTACGAAAGATATATCAACTTGAAACCCAGCAGTTGTTTTTCCGACTAAAAAACGTTGAATTTTCGGAAAGAATTATCTTCAAACAATCAGTTAAATTTTTCAACAAAAAGTTGAATTTCAACCAAAAATATCGATTTTTAACGAAAAATATAATTTTCAACCAAATATTCTTTTTCATCAAAATGTTCAATTTCCAACCCAAAAAGACGAATTTTAAAAAAATTGAATTTTCAACCCAAAAATATAATTTTCCAACAAAGCGGATCATTTTCAATCAAATTGTAGAACTATTATGCCAAAAAGACGAACATTCTGCAAGCAAATGGTTGAACCTTCAAATGAAATGACGTATCCCCAACCAAATAGATAAATTTTCTATGAATTGAATCAACTTGAAACCAAACAAATACAGCTCTTAACGAAAACAAATTAATATATAATAATAAAATATAGTTCTAACGAAGCGTTGAATTTTTTTTTCAATATTTATATTTTCTACTGAATATTTGAATTTTCAACCAGAAATTTCTACAACCAAATAGTTAAACTTTCAAGTAAATAGATGGATTTTGAACCATAATAGAGAATATGATCTTTAGAGGCCAAGTTTTTAAACCAAGTTGTGTATCTTTCAACCACCCAATATTTTTATTTGTAGTCAAAAACAGTTAAATTTACAGAAAAAAATTTTTCGGACCAAATAGATGAATTTGATCTACAAAATATCAATTTTCAATCAAAAACTGAATAGTTACATATTTGTTGAAATTAATACATTTTCAACTTGAAGAAAACGAATTATCAACCAAATTATTGAACTTTTATGCCAAGAAGACGAATATTTATTCGAAAAAGATCAATTTTCCATGGAGTAGATCAACTGGAAAACAAGTAGTTGTTTTCCGACTGTGAGGTATGAACTATTAACGAATCATTGTTCTTTTTGACCTCAAAGTTAAATTTTCAACCAAATTTAATGAATTATCTACCCAGAAGATTTATGTACCACCAGCTTCAATAAAATGGTTAAATTCGAAGCCAAAAAGTCAAATTGTCTACAAAACAGTTGAATTTTCAATAAAAAAGTTTATTTTCTAACGAATAATCAAATTCTAATCAATAATTTAATTTTCTACCAGATAGTTGAATTTTCAACCAAATTTTTCAACAACCAAAAAGTTAAATTTTCAAGTAAAGTGATAGATTTGTAGGCATAAAAATCTTTTTCTAGAAAATAGTTGAACTTTGAACGAGTTTGTGGATTTTTTAACCACACAAGACTTTGCTTCGAAAAAGGAAACAGTTGAATTCGTACAAAAAAAATTGTTGGACCGAATAGATGTACATTGATCTACAAAAGATCAATTTTGAACCAATAATGGAATAGTTGAATTTTTTCTGAAAAAATTAGTTTTCAACTAGAAGGAAACAAATTTTTAGCCAAACAGTTTGATTTGCATCCGCAAGAAGATGATGTTTCAACTTAAATAATGCATCTTAAAAAATATTCATTTTCTACGATATGGTTTAACAGTCAACCAAATATTTCACCTTTTACGAAAAAGACCTATTACACAGCTACACACAAAAAATCGATTTCAGCGTTCGGAGGTCAGACCATGTTTACTATATTTTTTGGGGGTCGCTGAATCCGAATCCGAAGTCCATTTTACCCCATCACGTCAGGTCTTCGGCATAACCTCAAAAAGTCCTCACAGACACCCTTAAATGAAAATTAATGCTGCTCTTAAGTGCTGGACCATATTATAAGTTTTTTGGGTCGCTGAAATCGAACCCGAAGTTCATTTTATTCCATCACGTCAGGTCTTCGACACAATTTCATTTTTGGGAGTCTGTGGAGGCTTTTCGAGGTTATGTCGAAAACCTGACGTGATGGGGTAAAATGGATTTCGGATTCGATTTCAGCGACCCAAAAAACATATAATATGATCCATCACTCAGTACAGCTTTACTTTTCATTTCAGGGTGTCGTTGAAGACTTTTTTAGGTTATATCGAAGACCTGACGTGATGGGGTGAAATAGACCTCGGATTCCGATTCAGCGACCCCAAAAAAATATAGTAAACATGGTGTAAACAGTTAGTAAACATATAGTAAACACGACCTCCGAACTTTAAACATAATAGTTGAATTTCGAAACAAAGAGATGAATCTGCAACCATAAGAAGAAAAAGGAAAGAGCTAAGTTTTTTAAATGATTGTTGAAAAAATATAGCAATCATACTGTTGACTCAAGTTTATGCAATAATCACCAAATTAACAATGAGAGTTCGAGACGAAGTGTATGGCACTTCGTTCTGAAAGAACGAGAACAAGACACTAGAAGGTAATTCGACGAAAACTGATTATACATCGGCCAAACTATCAATCTATCGATCTATACTACATGTTGAATGCAAGACGGAAAGGCAGGAAGGAAGGTCGTAAAACTTGATTTACGGATTGCTTGCAAATCTTCTTTGCTCACTGTGCAGATTACGAGGATATTTTCTTTTGAAGCGAGGGAACATTTTTATTCTCAAAACGTTCATTTACAATAAAAACCCATCTATTCCAACCAGCAAATGAAGAAGTTGAAAGTTGGGGAAAATAAAACGTACAGGGGGGAGAAATATTTAAAAGTAGGTATAGAAAGAGTATTAAAAGTTGTAGTTTCTAAAATTTAAACTAATATACATTATTTTGTTTAGGAAGTACATTTCAAACTATAATTTTTAATTCAACAGGGAAGTATGTATATATTACATTAATTACGGAGGTGTTTTATGCAAGGAAAAAGAAAATATTAAAAATAATAGTATCTTTTCTTCTACTAATTAAAAAGCGTGCGACATTTGTTCCCAATGAGTATAACTTCCGCTCCAAAGTTCATACCGGAAGAAAAGACGACGGCAGTATGACGGACCGAGTACGGAGAAATCGTACCATACTAATTAGCACGCATTCGCAATTGGAGCAAAGAGCAGCATCTCTCGCTCTGTTCAGCTTTCCACGATCGAACAACCGAGAAGTCAAACTGCACTCTCTAACAACTAAAACTACTTTTTTTCCAACTATCGATCAAGCTCTCATCATTTGGGTCAGTAGGGGGGTTCGAATTCTCTATAATTTACTGTCCAGATGAGAACAACTCTTATTCCACTACTGCGATGACATTCTGTGCAAACAAAAAAAACGAAGACTAGCAATTTTGTGCGTTCGGCCAGTCGTCCCGAATTTCGGGATGACTAGCCTATTTTCGCCACTTGGCTAGTCATCCCAAAGATAATGAATATTATAACAATTTTACTCCTTCCTGGTGGACAAAAATTTGGAAAACCACTACTAGTCCTTGTTTTACTTAGTATTTTTATCTTTGTTACATCGTTCGCTTAATTACTGTTGTTTTTCGGCAATTTTCATGCTAAAAGAACCAATTTCTTACGTAAAGTAGGTCAGATATCATCCCCATTTTCAAGTCCCAAAGGGGGAGGAAGTCAACGCTGTGACTGGTCATAAAAAATAATGCAGGTAACACCCCCTCCCCCTTTTTCCAAGTCTTGTCAAGGCGGAAGTCACCACTATGACTGGTCATAGAAATAATGTAGATCACGTATCTCCCACTTTTTCCAAGTCTCATAGGGGCAGGATTTTAATTTCATAAACCATAATTGCATTATTAGAATTTTTCTCTGAACGACTAGCCAACTTGTAAAGTCTGCTCATTTTTGTGCATTGAAAAGGGGTAAGATTCATAATAATTATATTATTGAAAAAAATCATCGTGAATGTTTGGGTTGTGAAAAAAGAGCTAAGGAATATTCGATCAAGGTGTAATTCAAGATATTTTGCTAATTTTTTACATAATCGATCTAAGAACTCAGAAAAAAAGTTAGGGAAAGGTTTTTGAAATATTGATACTTCTGAGGCTAATCAACTATTCTACAAAATCTGATTCATTGCATTCTAAAGTGGAGTTTTAGTAGAAGGGCAATTTTATTACATGCGCTCCAGGTGGCTGTACGTAATATTGAAGATGCAGGGTCCCTTTTATTGTTTGCTTAACCTTCGATAAAACTTTTATAGTTTTAAAATCCAAAATGTGTCTCATTTTTTTAAGGCCGAAATAAATCAACGAAAATTTCAGTCTGAATAAAAAACAGTTCTATTCTGGAAATGTCAATATAGAAGAAGATGGTGTATGTCAGCACATTTTCAATCCCTTCAAAGGCTGCTACAGAATTCCATGCCTCTTATAGACGACTTAATTTTTCCACTTCGATTCCTATTTTCAAACTTCATGATAAGGTTTTTTATGGTCGCGTTTTGAAACAATTATCAAACGATAAGATTTTTAATGATATGATTTAACACTCTCAACCTACACGTGCCTATAATAAAAAATGCTTCTTTTCAAACGCTTTCGTTTCAAAATTACTAAACTTTGAAGATTTTCAATTCAGAATCAACCGAAGTTCAAGCCAATTCAATATAGAAACTGAAGAAGTTATTCAGACGATTTCAAATTCGAAGTAGTCTTATGTTTTATGCTTGTGAGTTCAAAACTATTCTATGTGGAACATTTTGAATTTGAAAATATTGAACTATATATTAGCTTGTGATTTCAAATAAAATTATATAATTTTGAATGATTGCGCGATTGAAAATTTTTCAATTTCAGATGATGTGAATTCAAGATTCTTTAATTTTCACATTTTTAATGAGAGGAATTACTTAATTGGATCTAAAATATTCTAAGACTTCTTTATTTAAATCGTTCAATTTTTAATTTGAAGAAATAATTCACGGAGAAAAAAACACATTTGAACCAGTTGAATTTAATTTGGAAATACAAATTCACAACAAATTACATGATTTTTTTTACCAAACATATTAAATTTTAACTTGAAAAGTATACATATACAAACCAAATATGGAATAATATAAGTCTCAATAAAAAAAAAACAATTTTTAACAACAAAATTCAAATTTTCAAGCACTTCAATACAACCGAAGAAGATGAGTTTTAAAAAAATATGTTTATGGATTTTCTACGGAATGATAGAACTTTCAAATGGTAAAGAATAAAGTTCCAATAAAAAATGGAACAGTAAAATTTCAGATAAAAAATTATTTTCCTACGAATTAGCTTATTTTTAATCCAAAAGGACCATTTCTCAACAATATAGTTCTATTTTAGACTATAAAAGATTCTATTAACGAAATAGTTGTTGCAAATTATTCATTAACTTAGATGAATTTTCGATGAAAAAAGATTACTTGAACAAAGTAGACATGTTTTATAAAAACTATTGAAACTTGCACAAAATAGTTGAATTTCCATCAACTATTTTAAATGTCTACTGCATAGGCGAGTTTTTAACAAGGCACATTAGTTTTCAACAAAACTGTCTAATTTTTTAGCCAAAAAGACAAATTATCCACCAAATAGCTGAATTTGTAATACGAATATATAATTTTCCAACAAAAAAATTAATTTTCTTGCAGAGTAGTCCAACTGTAAACCTAGTAATTGAATATTGATGTTTGGAAATGAAAAGATGAATTTTAAAAACCGTTCATTCAGACAACAAAAGATGAATTTCCAACATAATGGTTGATTTCTCAACCTAAACGAATTAATTTTCAACAAAACAGTTGGATTTCTAACCAAGAAGGATAAATTGTTGATAAAAATATCAATTTATTATCAATACTAATAATTTCCAAACTACGTGCCAAACTAAACGTTGCCTACCTTCATAACCTTCCTCCC
>WSXT02025903.1:8377-28742 GCA_011762715.2 Neuroterus valhalla | reverse complement strand
TCTCAGAAAACCTCTAGTAGGTGTCTATCACTGAGGAGAGTATTGACCAAAACAAAAATTAGGTGACCTGAAGGTCCTCTTGTGAGAATGGCTCTCTATGACGAGGAAGGTGTTAATCTTGGGACAGTGAAAGTTCGTGGCCTTGCGTTAGCAGATGACAAGGTCGTTACGGCAGAATCAGCCGAGGATTTGTAGAGGATAAGAGATAAGGATACGAGATAAGGATAAGAGATAGAGGTTCGCTGTCATTCACTGCAATAATCAGTATTTTGAAGCGAAAACAAGATTTTTTTGATATGGCAGAAATTGCAATGGGTATTGGACCAAAGAAAAATACCCCTCACCAACTTGGTTCGTGTTTCGTCTGATATGACGAATGCAATGGTTGGATCCATGCGCTCAGTAGTTTCATCGCTGTTAAAATGTTTGCCGAAGACGTAAGACGAGCAGATTTGAAAGAGTTTCAGGAATTTTTTGAGACTTGGATTCATAGAATTCTAGTAGCTAGCACTACAGACTGTCTCTCCCTGAAAGATGGCGTAGGTATGGTTCTGAAACAGTTTCGAGTTATACTTGCGTATTTTGCTTCATCAGTCATACTAGATCAATCGAAAACGACTGAAGAAATTGTGAATGTGATGTCATACAGATTTACAATCATCTATTCAGAATTTATTCCCTACGCTTTGAGCCTTATGACTGATTTCAATCTGCTTTTCCAGTCAGGAACTCTTCTCTTACATATATTGCAACCACAACTTGCAAAAATAATAAGAAATGTTTACACCAACTACCTCGAGGTTGATAATGCAAAGTCTGCATCTGAAATTTTAAAATTAGATAATCAAAATGAATTAATGTTTATTGGTCAGAAACACGTCTACCTATGAGTTCTTGCATCTGAAAGTGCATCAGCGGATGTCAATGTTCTTCAGAAAAACTTAGATTTCGTTTACAATAGCATCCGTCAGTTCTACATAACACTGTAGTCTGAACTTAAAGCGCGCTTCGACTTTTCGGACCCAGTATTTGAAGTAATCAAGATCGTAGATCCTGAATTTTCTCAATTGCCTAAGGTTAAATTATTGCTGTTAGTCTTGAAGAGATTTCCAGCTTTGAAAGAGTTTGTTGATGCACAGAAGTTGGACGATGAATGGTGACTTCACGGCGTTAACCATGCAGACTATGCATTGGATTCGAAACTCCACCTGACGAAGAACGCAGCTGGTGAACCAATCTTTAAAAATTTACAGAAGGCTTTGTCTCTTTCTTTTATTCTGCCTTTTTCAAATTTTGTTCTTTAATTAAAGTAGATTTCACATAGTAAGTAAAGGGAAATTGATCCATAAAGAATGTTTAAAACTTCGTTATTTCGTCATCAAGACGGATTTGCTAGTAATAAAAAGGTATATTAAATTAAAGTTTTAAAAATTATGTTGTATATGTTGTTTCAGTTCATCTAACAGTTCTAGGGTTACCGAGAAATTTACAAACTCGTCCGGGTTAAATTGGTTCCGCTTTTGCTATCAATACTTCCATCATCGATATTCGCGTTTCACTCATTGATCTACTATTTCGGAGCAACTACTTCTGAAAACATCTTGACCCTTTGCGGAGCCCTGTGTGGTGACGCAGAAGAAGTCTCTCCATCTCTTAACTGGGGTTTGCATTCCAGAGCCGCGATGGCTCGATTGCGCGTTCAGGGAGTCCTACAGCAAAATTCCACTGTCTCCGTCAGTCTAGTTTCTTCTCTATTAGAGTGTGCTATCCTAAAATATGTTTCTGGAGTTGGGCTTCTGCAGTCTTTTTTCCTCTTACCCGTAAGTCGATCAGAAGAAGTTGCTTGCAATCGTTTTTTTTTTCGAGAACCCTAGTAAGATCCTTTGTTGCTATTTGGAAGCCGCGCTCTGCGGTATTTTTCTTCCCACGTACGGTTGCGGTTTTTCTTATTTACTAAGAGCCCATTAATCCCTTCCTCCAGGGTGACTTAATTAATCCTGGG
The DNA here is from genome assembly GCA_011762715.2 of Neuroterus valhalla. Lineage (NCBI taxonomy): Eukaryota > Metazoa > Arthropoda > Insecta > Hymenoptera > Cynipidae > Neuroterus > Neuroterus valhalla. The sequence continues at coordinate 26,740 of WSXT02025903.1, read as the reverse complement.
ACCCATAAAGAGCTGTCATCCCTTAGGTTTGGGTTAGTTGAAGACCCTGAGACGAACGCGGCTTTCATTGCTGCAGTTCGTTTCCATTTTTTTCAATTATAATCGAAATCTACGTGTAGCAAAGGAAATAAAAGAAAACTCTTGTAGAGCCCTGCTTGTAGACTGGGGGTCTGAATAACCAAGTGGTGGTCCGACGTGGTGTCGTTAAATCTCCTTTCAGACACGTCCTTTGAGACCCTGCCATGTCCGTATCGATTGAGAGGGACACATCTTGGTTTTAGAGGATTTGCAACCTTAGTGCCAACCAACTCTTGACACGGCGATCATATCGGGGCTTGGTAGCATAAAAAATTACGCCTTCGATATTCCGGTGCAGTAAATTGTAACTCGCAATGCAGTCACTGTTATTCATCTGCTACAGATCTCTCGGCGGTTTAGATCCGTAAGCTCTCTCACCAGCTACATTGTCACGTGATCTTTGGGGAGAGATTGTAAAGAAACACTATATCGTTATAAATTTTAGCTGTTCAGTATCTACTGCAGATGTTACGTCTAGAGTTGTCTAACGCAAATTGCGAGATTTCAAGTCTTCAATCCTGCGTGTACTTACGAGCGATTGGAATGTGTGTGTGTTTTTGAACAAGTGCATCTGAGTAATATTCAGTCTTCTTTTTTGCCTTGATTATAAAGTTTAGGATCTAGAAATCCTGCTGTGACTTTTATGAACCATTTGCCTTATTTTATTTGTGATAGACAATTCAAATTTCTGGCTCATTGACTCACGTCGTTGAAAATTAGAATACCGCTTTTAGTTTTTCGAGATTTTATCAGACCTTAATGACCGGAAGATCACGAACTGCAAAATATCAGAGTGGCTGAATGTTCGGTACAAGGGTGTGAAATAAGAATTCAGTGACGGTATAGTACCTCCATTCCAGCGGGGTGTCTGAAACACAAAGCATATGAGTGGCAGTGGCTTGGATACCATCCATTAGCCCTTCTTAGATAGACATGGAAACATGATTTATTTGTCTAATGAGGGGGAAAATTGTTCATGAAATGATAAACAAATTCTATAGAACTTGGCAGCTAGTTCATTACGTATTTCTTTCTACTAAAGCGAGGTTAAAGTATGTCATTTATTTTCAGGATGATATTGGACTCCAAGACTACAAGTCTACATAGCGTTTACGGCAGTTTCGATAAACCTTTAGGAGGGGTGGAGGAACACGACAGCCACACTGACCCAGTTGTGGATGGAACTCATAGTGGAATGGCACAGTCCAATGATGTGTATCAGAGGCAACCTTTGCTTCCTAGTACATCTGCCAAAAGTAAAGACAAATGGGGTGCATTAAGTTCTGGTTGTAGTTACTTCAATGACGATAAAATCGATGATCTAAACCATGAGGGGCATCCTGGCATTCTCAATGTATCAAACAGTGGCATCGTTAAATTAGATATTCCAGCTCCTTTGAGAGAGGAACCCAGATACCCGAAAGAAAAGTGGAAAACATTTCTTGGTAAGTTTGCTAAATAATTGAAATGTAAGACTAAGACCGTTCCTAAGTTAATAAAACGAAAAATTACAACCACCACAATTTTGACGCTATTTCGCGTACTTTAGATGCGCTCACCGGATTAAAAGCTAGTGTGAGCGGGAAACTCTAGGTCAAAAAGGCGGTTTACAGGAAATGCGTTAGGGGAGACTTCATTAATAAGGTGTATTCAAGAATTTATTTCAATATTGATTCACATTTCGGATGAAATGTATCTATCCAATCTTCTCTTTTACGGGTTTGAGGTCCTACGCTCCTTTAACAATAAATTGCATAAGTTCCTGAAACTACTTATTCCAAGTTAAAAATAACGATCAAAATCTACTCGTTCGGTCAATCGCTATTATTTACATACTATGTACGCATGTGTCCTCATCAATCCTACTTCCTGACCACTTTCATCCAGTATTCCTCTCACACAATCATTTACACTTCTGCCTTCCTCTCCCTCTCCATTACGAACCTTCAACACATGTCCCCTCTCCCATTCTGAACCGTTACACTCTATTCCGCTTACTCTCCTTTTTCAACTTTGTCGATTATTCTGGTTCCCCCACCCATATAACCATCTGATATCACCTTTTGTACTAAGATTAAATAATTTTCCTCCATCCCTCCTCTCCATGTCTTATCGTCATCTCCAATTCTATTTCAAGCCATTCTACATACCTTTCATGAAAACCATACTCTTTGCTCATGCGCTGTCTCTCTCCTTCCCATTTTAAGCCTTCTGTATTGCCTCTCTTCTCTCTAGACATAAACTCTCCAATTTACCTCTATAACCCACCTCAAGGATCTTTCGTGAAGACTTTCCATTCTTTTTTGCTCGTTCTACCCCCATCCTTTGCTTACTTGCAGCTTGATACCTCCGCCTGATTCAAACAAAAACCCTAAGTAATAGAATTTATCCACAAGTTCAATCCTTTCTCCGTTAAACTTCCACTCTTACTCTATTTCCTTTCTTCTATTTGTGAGCACATTATCTTGGTCTTACCAGCGTTCACCGTGAAATATTTTCCATTTACATACCTCTCAAACCCTTTCAACATCAAATCCAATCCTGTTTCGTCCTCTGCTAATTGTACAGCATCGTCTGCATATGCTAAAGAGTAAAGTTTACTGCTTCCTAAGATCGTACCTCCTTTTCTGTTGTTCTTTACCTTTTCCTCTAAGTCTGCTACAATTATACTCAACAGTAGCGGTGTCAACGGGAAACCTTGCCAGCCCTCTCCCTGTCCAAAATTCCTCTCATTTCCTATCCTCACCCTGAAGCTAGTCTCCAAAAATATCTCTTCTCTCCTTTCAATCAGTCCTTAGTCGATTCCTCTTCATTTCATTGCTTGCCACAGCAGCTTCCGGTTGACTGAGTCGAACGCTGCTTTGAAGACCACAAACAAAACCACAACTAACTCTCTTTTTCGCCCCACGTTCCAATTCACTAGATAGTTTAGGACGTAAATGATATCAGTTGTTCTTATTTGAATAGATCTTATACCCCATCGACATAAGACAGATAGCTCTATAATCATCTACCTTTTTACCCTCTCCTTTTTTTATTAGAGGAAGCACTAATCCTGTCCTCCATTATTCAGACCAACCTTTGCCTTTTAATAATTTGATACAGATTCTCCACATCTCTTCTCTCCCCCCTCCCCCCTTTCGTACTTTAGAGATTCATTCTCAATGCTATTCTTTCCTGGCGCTTTATTTCTTTTCAGCCTTCCTTTTGCCCCGTTCGCTTCCCCCTGCTTATATCGTTCCTATCCTTTCCTTCTTTCTCTATTGCCTGCATCTCTTCTATAACCTTTCTTCCTTCTCCTCCTAACAATCATTTATAGCCTCACATACCTTTATTTCTTTTATTGCTTTCTCCACCTCTTTTATGCATCATTCTTTTTCTTTCTGCTTTTTCTCATTTATCATTCCCTCATACTCTCGTTGTATCTTATTGTACTCCTTTTTACTCATCTCCTCTTCCCTATCCTCTCACACTCCCACACTCTTACAGCCTCTTCTACCTCATTAATGACCCCCTTCATCCCTTCCATTTTCTCGTCTACCTCTTCGTCTCGCATACCTCTAAGATTCTAATTCTTCATTGTTTCTCCGAATTCTTCCAACTTTTCTTCCCCCCAGCGCTCCCTGTTCCCTTTCTTACCCTTTCTCCTCCCTATTTACTACCTCTAGAATGTGTATGACCTCCTTTCCATTTTTCTATTACCGGGAAGTGCTCGAAGCATATCTCATTACCCACTTCCATTCCCACCATTACCTTTTTTACTCGTCCATCTACTAGAATGTAGTCTGTTACGGTCTCCTCTTTCCCTATGAATGTTATTTCACATTCTTCGTCCTCTTTTGTATTTCCATTACGAATGAACCCCTCTCGATCTCTTTCTTTATATTCTATTTCCTCATAAGCATCTCCTCTTCGTCCCATACATCTCTTTCATCTACTTTTCACTTCGACAACCTTGATCGCAACGTTCTTCCTTCTATTTTTATTTGCTCTGCTTCTATTCGTCTTTTAATCTCTGTTATTCTCCTGTGTACATTTTTATCGTCTATTTGCGTGTCTGTAGGACCTTGCTCCACTTTCTCGCTTCTTACTTAACTATCTCCCTTATACTTTGCTCAGCCCTTGCTTCTACTTTACTCAATCTATCTTCCAACGCTATCATTTCTCTTTACCTACGCTCCTCATTTTCTTTTAGTTGATTCTCCACACTCTCCTGTTTTTCCTTACTTTCTCTTCTACTTTTTACAACTCTTCCCGATTCTTTTGTAATTTACTAATATTTTCCTTGGTTTCATCTTCTTTTCCTATTCAAATCGTCTACTCTTCCACACATTCCCTCTCTAAATTTTTCTTATATTAATCCTATTCCCCTCCCTCTCTTCCTGATGTTTTCCTTTTTGTTTTGATCTTTTTAAATTCCCCGCTTCCTTCACTACCTCAAGATTATCTTCCTTTTTTCTTACATATTCTGCCGGTTTTCCCTTCTACTCTCGCTGCTTGTCGAATTTATCTGTTTTTGCCATCCTTTGTGGAAAGAGTTTGCTCAACTGTTCTAAATTCGTTGGCCTCCCTCGCCTATTGGAGTTCGAGTTGCTGTTGTTGAAACAGGCCCCCCTTTCCTTACCGGTGTCTCGTGTAAGATGTCAGTACCCCCTTCAGGGCTGGCATCGATCTGCATTTTGCTCCCACTCTTCCTGCCATCCCTACTCTCCCTATCAAGCTGCATGTCCCGAGGCGGTTCGTCATCATTGCCGGTAACAACCTTTTGCGGCCCTCTTTTGGGACTTTTTGCAATAAAAAGTCTCTCCTTATTATCCCTTCAGCAAGACTTCTATCTGACCCCTCACTTCACCACACCCGCTACTAGACCCTTACAAGCTTTCAAAACATAAGCTCGAAAAAACACCCCTCCCTTTCCAATTCTCAATTCGCACTGTTCGCTCGTTTGGCCTCATCATCCTACACACCCAAAAAACTCAAGCTTCCTGACAAACCTTTTATTTCGCACAACTTCCATCCTAACCTGAAACTCAGCCTCTACTTTCTTTCCCAATTTTTCCAACCGACTCTTAACCTCATTTACTTCCTTCAATTTCACTGAAACTCTTACTCCTTACTCTTCTAATCGCCACAATTTCACCACCTTCACTTCTCTTCCATTCTTACTAGCCGAAAAAATTACAGCACCAAAAAAAGCACCGTGATTCTACATTCCGTACCAGAAACGAAAGCCCAGTATTTTGGATGATTTAATTGGTAAAATGAAATTCTACCTCAGCGTCACACACGCAGAAGGGGCAGGGGTTCTAAAATTCCCAGAAGGTGCGTTATGTAATACTTGAATGGCTTCTACATGGAACACATAAGGCATCTAACACGTAAATTCATGTTCAAAATTATCCGTGTGGGAAGTTGCGTAAAACGCACTGTTGTAGAGCACGCTTCAATTGTTGAAACTTTACTCGATTAGTCATCCAATCCCGGGTGAGCTAATTTTTTAAAAAAGTTTTATATAAATTGAAGCATAGTTGAGGAATTACAGTCCTCTATCTTTTCTTAAACAGATTTTGTCAAAGTTCCAAATCTTCTATTCTAAATTTTGAATTGCTTCATCGTTCATCCTGACGGCATTGTTTTATTCAGCTTTTGTCTCAAAAAACACAACTTCTTACCCTACTGAGAACTGCGATAAACTGGTTTGAAGTTCCATGCTGACTAATGTGAGTATCGCAGACCAAATTACGAATATCCGGAACAGATCAAATTGTTCTAGGGACTCGCCGAGTATTTTCGGAGTTCATCAACAACTTTTCTACCAGGGCTCATGTTCAAAATGTAGGTGTTGGAAACGATATATGATGCAACGGAAGAGGAAGTTCTTGCTATATTCTTTGCAGTATTACAAACATTTTCTGGGGTATCTTTCGATACACTATGTTTCTGAATCACTGAATTTCCCATTTTACGCCACAAAACTACCACCACCCGGGATATCTCGAATTGAACAGAGAGAAGTGGTGGTGGAAGTGCTCGAAAATCCAACACATGATATTTGAGACCCAGGCTTCTAAATCTCCAATGTCATTATAACCGATTTATCCTGGATACAACTTACATCGTCACAGACAGAAGAGATCCTCTGCTTGCAATGGTCAGGAATCTCGAAGTAATTGACAAAGGAGCGTTCCTTCACAAAGCCGCGAAGTAGGCAGCCGAGACCCTTAGCTGGGGTCTTATTAACATGACAAGTAAAGAAACTGCATTAGTCCATCTAGATTCAACCACTGATCTCTTTATACTAACTGGATGGTGTATTAGATAGGCTGGTTTGTTCCGAATTGATGCCATGTCAAGTCAGGGAACTTTCTCAACATGGTGGCACCAGCTGTGTGTGAGCGACAAGGCTCGACGTATACGTCGAGCCGTGTCTGGCCGTGTCACTCAAACACAGCGCGCGTGTGTTAGTCACTGACTTCAGTTTCCGATCTGAGCACACAAGCACACTGGGCGACACATACTGGTGAAAAGTGAGAAACTTCCCTTACCCAACACGGCGACTAGGCCTTCAATTCGTAACACGTTGTCAGACGTTTTTCCCACGGGATGCACCATCCAGTTAGTATATAGAGATCAGTGGATTCAACACTTCCAAACGCACTGGTAGAGAAAGCACAGGTCAAAAACTTCCTCAAACAGGTCACAAGAAAATGAACGGAAATTTTCACAAAAATTGTAGAAGTTCAGTTCTCACAAATGGAGGTAACGCCTGATTTTCTTAATACATCTGGAGTTGACTGAGACACAAAGGATTTCTTTTCTGTGGGCTATTTTACGCCTTCAGTTAAAGGCTAAAAGTAGTTCAACAAATTTGGCTGTCATTACGTCGCACTTGATGCAAAGTTCTTCTTTTAGACTTAAGCGTCCTAAGTTCGTCCGCTTTTGCTTATCCTAGAAAGTGAATCGGAATTTCGTTGAGGGGCGGGATTGCTATTCAGGCTGCGAACTATAGTTAACTTGACACCTCCTAGATTACCGATGATTGAGCGACTAGCTAAACAGAATACTCTAGCTGCAACCGTGGCAATGCTCTTCTGAGGTTTTTAGATGTCATCTTGTTTTTCAGAACATGTAGTTCCAGCTATACGGTACTTATAACATTTCCGGCTAAGAAATATCACGGCCAATACCGTTAAAGCAACAGAGACAGTATTGAAGGACCTGATTTCCCTAGTGTGCCTTTGGATTTACATCGTTTCCGCGCGAGTTTCAAAACCAACTTGTATGTGACATTGGTGCTTGGATTGTGCGTGATACGCTCTGCACCTGTAGTCAGTTCCATCTACTTTAACTGTTGTTTCAAATTTCTGTAGAAGCTGCCGTGCATCCTCTTGGGCAGGAATGAAGGTGGTTGTCACGAAGGACCAGGAAGGACCTTATGGTCCAGAGTAAAAAAAAAAACGTGCATTCACGTATATGAAAAAAAGGGACAGTACATATCTATTTTTGAAATAATGAACGAACTTCTTAAGATTAGGAACGTTTGATAGGGTAAGTGTACCGGTCTCCGGACACGTACCAGTGGTCGGACAATCCTATGTTTCCTGAACAGGTTTAGGAATTTGGAAAATTGAAAATTGAAAAAAAAAATTCTTTTAACGTCCAATATTCAAGTCATTATCTGCAACTCCTGGAAATAAGAATAGAAAATCAAGGATTGAACGAACATGTTCGGACAAAGACCTTCAAGTTTTCCTTTTGGAACAAAAAAACATTAATAAAAAAGAGGAAAGATTAAAGGGAAGGCAACCTCCAAAACCCTTTCCTTCCTTTTTTTATCATTCGTCTTTTTATTATTTTTTTTGAAAACACAACACAATAACATTCAAATTAGTCACCAACGTTCCAGTCTTCATTCAACACTCTCATCAAGGTAAGAAATCTCTCAGCAGGTTAAAACCCACGAGGAACCCAGCATGCTCTCTCCCTAAGATCCCACAGAAGACTAAACAACCTTTAGGAAACCCTCTCATTTAAAACACAAAATACACCCTAAATACGTCATGAATTGTAAATCTCAACAGAAATAGAAACAGTCGAAGGAAATCAATGAATTAAGAGTTGATCCAAAGAGGGAAGTAATTTGTTCATAAAGTTCCACTTCTAAAGACAATCAACCATACTCTCATAGCTCGTGTTTGATTCTTGTAAATCAGTTTTCTAATCAATTGATGATCTCTTCTTTTTTTATATGAAGCATCGCCATGATTTTTCCCTTACTTTCTTTACTTTCATTATGCAAAACTTTAGAATTGTTCCAATGAAGCTCATGATCAACGCAATCCTATGTATGTCTGGCAAGTCCACTTTTATAACAACGTTCAGAACGAACATCACTTTCATGTTCTTTTACCCTTGTATTAAGAAGTCTGACGGTATGTCTCACGTAGGTATTCCTAAAAATTTTGCAAGTAATTCTGTGAATAACACCACTTTTTTAAAATGTATCTGGAGGATCTATACCAAACGTTATCATGGAATCCATTTTGAATGTGATTCCGGGAATGTTATAGATCTTGAACTTCTACATAAACTCAATAGTTTTTGAAATTTGACCAAAATATGAAAGGAACAAAGTATTATTCGAACTATATCATTTCAATTCTTCCAAAGTATCTGTGGGTAAAATATTATTTTGCTTGCTTTTTATTACTTTAATTCGTTTTTTCGTATGGTTCTCAATCAAAGTATGTGGATAATGATAAAAGAAATCTGCCCGCTTCGCGGGCACATTCTCATCAAGCACTTCGCGCACAGCTCGCAAGTTTCAGCGCGCCCAGGGCGCTCGTCCGCCGGATCTCGCGCTTCGCGCTCGGGTATTTGTGTCTCGCACTCGGAATGCTTTTGCTATTGTTCATTTCAATAATTATGCAGATTGGAAAGTAAATTGAACAAATCAATCTCTTTCAGATCCCAGTTAACCAATGAAACCTCATATTTTTAATTTTAACGTAATTAGGTATAGATGACAATTACATTTCTCAAAGTTGGCTTTAAGGTACACATTCTCGTCGTGGCACTCGCGCTTCGCGCTCGACTTTTGACGGAAGTTTTTATATGTAAGTTTATTATCTAAGATATCTTAACAAAAGAAATCGGACGCGCTGTTTATTATACAGAAAACAAGTGTAGCAAAGACCAATTCTATCCGTTCATTTTGTGGTGAGTTATCATGTTTACAGGCGGACGGTCTTATGGACGGACGGACATACTGATAGACACTATCGCCAAAACATGATTTTTGGATTCAGGGGGTCCTTAAACGTAGAGATCCGTTGAAAATTGAAGATGTGGAGTTTCGGGTGATGCTAATACTTTCTCAATCATAAATGCTGAGAATGTAATAAAATTTTTGATTTTCCATTATGTGCTCTACATTAAAAGTTTAAATTTTTTATTTTTTTAAGAAATTTGAAATTCCGTTATGATAATCTCATACGGCGCTCAAAAAGCAACGTTTTTCTTCCTCTTACTTTTTTCCATATCGTGCCTTATTTCGCGTGTAATCTCCATTTTCTTTTGTATTTTTGAATTTTGAAAATGCTATTACTCTGACACTTTCCTCTTCATCGAAAAAAGTTATGAATATGAATTGTTTGAATTCCCAAACGCGACACAGAACCGTACATAGAATTATAAAATCTCGAGAAAAAAAAGGTCTCAAAATTTTTGAAAATGCTCCCGCTTTTTGAGTTTTCATCAAAAATAGCTGGCTAACGAACTCATCCTTTCTTTTGGAACAATAAACAAGTGTATCAAAGGCCGATTTGATCCGTCCATTCTTTCGTGAGTTATTGCGTTTACGGACGGCTGGCATGTGGACATACAGACCATCAGACAGGCACCATCGCCAAAACTTGATTTTCGGCTTCAGGGGGTCTCGAAACGTGGAGATCCGTGGAAAATTCAAGATGTAAAATTTCAGACGATTGTAATACTTTCTCAATCATAAATTAGGAGAATGTAAAAAGATATTCCTATTTTGGTGAAACGAAATATGAGACAAATTCAGAGCTCTGTTGACTAGGTTTTTAATCACTGCAATTAGGTTCTAAATAGGATGAGTCAAAAAGGAATTGAAGATTCTGACTGAATATGTAATGTTTCTATACCTACCAATTAGTTACAATACTACAATCTTGGCCTCAAATCAATTCTATGTCCAGGAAACTGATTCTATCATTCTTCCCGATTTCATATGTGACTTTTAGTTTAGCATGGGAACTGTTAAAAGCATCAACAACTGTTTGCATCTTTGCTGCAGGAATGCATATAAAGGTATCATCTTCTTACCAAAAATAAAATGACAAATCAAAATATAATTTTCTGAATGACAAATTTACCAAATCTTCCATAACGATTTCAGCGTAAATAGGATAAACAACTGAGCATCCAGGAGTATCAAATTTCTGCCTATAAAATGTTTCAATAAATTTGAAATAGGTTGAGTTCATAATGAAATCTATCCCTCTTAGAAATTCTTCGCTATATAATCAAGTACGCATTTTAATTTTATCTCATCTATTTATAATTGCTTCTTCAACTTATACCAAAGATGGATATGATTTCAATCCAAGAGTTTACTTTCCAAGTTTTGAAGATTTATTTTCAACTTGATAATCAAACTTTCGAACAAAAAATCTGCCTGCCTCGGGGGAACTTTTCCTTTCCCTGCTTCATGCGCGGCTCGCAAGTTCAAATGCGCATACAGGGCTCGTCTGTCTAATCTTACGCTTTGCGCTCGATAAAAAATTCACCTTGCGCTCCGCGCTCAATAATGTAGTTTTCCTCGCGTTGTGCGCTCGGTCTTTATACTCCCCTACATTTGTGTATAGACCTTTCAAAACTTAAAATCGAAATTCTGACTACTGTAATTTGATGATTGTGAATTCAAAAAGTTTTTCCGGTTTTAACGAATTCATTCTTAGCGCGTGTCTCGTGCTCTGCACTCGATCAACATTATAATAGCTGTATATTATATCAATTTATGTTCGTCAGTTTGGGACTCCGCATTCAGATCTTTTGAAAGAGACGTAATTTCATTTTCTCGTTTCCATGATTAAACTAGATTCGTAATAAATTGAAATTGAAAACGATAACTACACGTCCCACGAAAATCTGGTTAATAAGAAATTAGAAGACCTCTCTTCGCTAGACAATTTGGATAATAAACATTTTTTTTTGTACCTGGTGTCGTTCTTTTTCTCGAAAAATTCGTGAGGATAGATTGTTTTTCTTTCGGAGCACTATGAATAGCTCTGCATACAATTTTTACATTCTCATTCTGAATGGGAACGTATTGGTTTTATGCGAAAATTGACTTTCGCGGATATAATGAAACTTTCCCTTTAGTTTGCGACGCTTTAAGAGAGTACCGAAGGTCAATCTAAAAGTTGACATACTGGTGTCGAGGGCCTTGAGTTCGGTCTTCGTCCATGAAAAACGAACAGGTCCTCCAAATAGAGTAGGACCGGGACGGTAAGCATGTTCGTCGCAGATATCCTGTGAAACTGACGGACTGGACAAGCAAATTAATCGAAGATGTTTGTATCTGCTTTGGAGAGCCTCCTTCACTGATGTTATATCCTAAATGCGGCTCTCAGATATGCCTTGGTATTTGTGGATCTCTCCAGAGCCAAGGTGTCTATTAGCACTCCTTACACGAGTTCAGGGTCAACAACTGCAATCTTTTCACGCTCCTGATGAGTAGTGACACTTGCCCAATCCAACGTTCATACCGATTTCTCGTATGTATCACTTCGACGATCCTTAAAGTATTTTCGAGATGCTATCTTCCAGAAGTATAGATCTTCGAGTCATCCATATGAAACATATGAGCGACCTCATGCTCAGGATCACTAGTTCCGTCGCAGAGGTGCCCACGATAATCGCGTAGTGTGAGAGGCATTATCAATAGTGCGCTGTAGCAGAGGAAAGGGGTAATTGTAACTTATGATTCTCTCAGTGTCTTCATCAATGGATGTTGCACTTCGTAAATCTCTCCCCAAAATCTCTTGACTTCCTTGGACTCAAGTAGGTTTTTGATAAAAACAGGGGGATTGCTAAAGAGACGCGATAAGTCAGCAAGAAGCTGTTATTATCCCCGACCTATCCTTCCACCTTTTGTATTCTTTTCCTTGCGTCAGATAGCGTCCATATTTTGTCAACAATGTGCCGCCCTATTTTCAGCAGTTTTGACATTCTTAATGTGTGATGATGGATCCTCATTTCGTTAGCAAACTTTCGGACCCTTGCCGTGAAAAGCTCACAGGATTTTATATAGTCGATCACATATTGCATACGGAACGAGTTCTGTCTAGCCCAGCCAATCTTTCTGTTTAGTTGAAACAAGTGCCTCTTGGCCTTCTGATCTATTGTTGTCTTCGACCTTCTTTTTGAGTCAGCCAAACATCTCGCCGTCTTATAAACTAGTTTAGATTTGATGACTCAATGTATCCCCTGAGGGTTTACATTTTCCTCGTACCTCTCTACTATTCCTTTACACACCTTACCACTACTTAGTAGTAGGGGGGACCTTCAGCTTAAGGTGGGTTCCGAAACACTAAGAACACCAGCTTCAAGTACTTGGAGTAACCTTTTTCTTTAAAGGTACCGGCAACACGACTTTCTGGAGTTGAAATCTCCCCTGCTAGGCGAGTGTTCACCGCGTGGGTCGTTGAAGCTCTTCTAGAGTGCGAGGCGGGAATCAGACCTGCAACCATCCGGGATGGATCCGAAGCTTGTGCCTTAGTCCCACGACCAACTGATCACCCTTCCTTATAAACTAAACGAGTAATTTTCCAGAGGTCAGTCACCTTCAAAAGATCCTAACGAAGGGTCGCATCCATTTCAGCCTGATCATGGGCCTTAGAAGGATCCTCTTATCTGGGAAATTTTGACAGCACGGTTTCGTAACACTTGCTGTGAAAGTTGCGGAATCCACGGTTGTTCCTAGCATCACAGAGTATGCAGGCGCGCCGTAGAACATCTGCGATTCTTGACAATACTGGCATCATAGCAATTTAGCAGGTCATTACCAAGTCGATCCGTCTATGAAGAATGTCGATTGGCTGGCCGATCCGTCATCGTGTTTCCATCTAGTTGAGCACTTAAACTATAAAAAAATCGAAAATGTTTGCCGAACCATCGTCGGGTGCTCCGCGCGTTTGATCATATAGCACAGCATCTAAACTGGGTTTGAGTTTTGAGTTTTCATAGTCGTTTCCACGAGTAGCTAGGAAAAGCGTTTTCTACCCTCGCAGGACCCTGCATTGGAAGGGTAAGACTGAATACTCTAGGAGGTCGTCCGGTATCCTATAGACACCGTAAAGGAGGGGATCGTTTGGTCGTAAGCGTATCGCTTACGAGAGAAAATTAGCACTGTGTGGTATGATTCCGAAGCTTCGACACGAGAGCCGTTCCGTCTCCGAAACAGTCGCCGTTCTAAGCAGAGACTGCTGCAAATCGCGGAAGCTCTGATATAGCGAGCTGTAATCGCAGTAGTCTCTGCTCGGAATGGCGGCTGTTTCGAAATCGGAACGGCGCCCGTGTCGACCCTTCGGAACCATACCACACCGTGACAATTTTCTCTCATGAGCGATACGCTTACCACCAAACTAACGGCGTCGGTCGTGACTTTCATGTCTACTATAGGTTTCAAAAGTCCTGACCTCTCTACAAAAATTTGAATAAATCGGTGACAAAAAATCTCTGAAAAACAAAACAAACTTCATTGTAAAGGTTATTTTATTTCGCCTGACTCTATATATCATTAAAATTTTGAACTATTAATTAATTAAGCTTACAGAGTTAATTATAGAGGAAGATGCGATTTCAGCTCCAAATTGGAAAAAGAAATAAAGTTTCAGAACAGTTACATGATTGGCTATTGGCGATTGTTTTTCTTTTTATTTTTTTTTTTCTGGGCATAGAAGGAGTTATTAGCTTGGGGAAAATGGAAAAAGGAGCAAAGGCGTAGGCAACGGATATTCATTCGGAGATACAAATTCCACAGTTCGATTCAAGAAACAGAGGAAACTTCAAGGGATAGAAAAAAATATCATTCAAGAAGAATGATAGCATAAGATCAAACAGATAACCTCCGGGTTCAGGTATTTGAAAAGTTGAAGAAAATCCCCAAACAATAACTCATACTTTACTTATTCCAATGAAATAAGTACATTTTTTTGCAATTACGTTTATTCAAAGGTTTTCCAGAATTTTAATAGTTGATAGTTTCTAGTTGTTCATTTGAATTTAACTTTTCGTCAATTAAAAAAATTTCAAATTTTCTGATTCTCAGTTTACTTTCAACATCATTCTTTTAGGATTTTCGATCCTTCTCATTCAGATTCTTATTATTGCCAAAGATTTCTAATTGAAACTATATTCAAAATATACAGCTGCTAAAGTTGCATATTTTTCAGTTTTGAGAGGCTAATATAAAAATATCAGAAGGACGATCAAATTATTCTCTGAGTCATCTGCATTCAAATATTATGTCATTTTCAACGTATTTCTAAGAAATTAAGCGGTCAAACTTGGTTTAATTCCAAATGATACCAATTTGTTATTTGTATTATTAAACTTCATCAGATCCAATTATTTATTTTCAAATTCTTTCAATTTGAGAACAATAATTTTTGAAGGGTATCAAATTCAAAACTGATTTTATTTTCATGTTTTTTTCATTCATTATATTTTATTTCATTATATTTGATCTATTTCCACTATTTTTACCCAAAAATTGTTCTTAAAAATTCGATAGAGTTAGATATTTTCAGGAATGTGGTATTGTTTGGATTATTATCATTTAAAAATTAAATGAGTTAAAAGGATGAATGCATTGGTAGCACTATAATTCTGGTTCACAGAATGAACCAAAATCAAAGATGCACTTTTCATAGAATCCAGTATTAAAGCTTATCTGTCTAAAGAAGAGTAAAGCTCACCTTCGTCAACCGTCAAAAAGAAGGAGAGGCAGCGTGCGCCTGTGGCGGAGACAAACGTGATTGACAGCGTAAAGCCCGCTGCACACGGTGCTTTTTTTCTTGCTGGATTGAGCTGCTGGGTGCTTTGCAGGCAGAGCTGCGTGGAGCTAGGCAGGCTTCGCTTCAAGCGGTGCGTGCTGCACTGCTCGGCCACATGCTGGCTCTGCAGCTCGCGAACGGGCACTTATTAAAATGGATGCGATTATGTAGGCAGTAATTCGTTGAAGACAGGCAACTATTGCTGCTTTTCTATCAATTAATGATTTAAAACAAAAAAATGAAGAAAAGCGGAAATGAAAATTGTGGAGTCGGTCTTGGCTGCAACGAGGAAACATGGGAAAAGGTATTTTGACCATGTTGTTCGAAGAATAAGGGTAAACATAACCTACTATCGTAAAATATCACTAGATATTCTAAATTTGCCTCACTACGGATTGTTTTCCTCGCCAGCAGTAAAAAAAAGCACGCGTTCTGTCAACGAAATCAAGCACGGCACCCATCACTGTAGCCAGCAGTGACGTCATTTCCAATAGTGCAATATTGTACTCTATTTGTTTAAAACATAGAAACATAAAAAGGTAGATCTAATGACTCATAGATCCAGTATTGATTGGTTAGGTAATTTAATTGAGTAATTTCATGCGGAATCGTCCAGTTTATCCAATTGCCAAAGTAAATTCATATAAACTTAACTTTTTTAGATTAAGAAATAGTATTAAAATTTGTAATGGTTATTGGAATAGAACTATGTTATAAAAACGTTTTTATTTGATTTATTGGTTATTTATTATTCTTAATCATTTTTTTTATTCTTTATTATTCTTTTTTATTATTTGAATTATTGATTTTATTTGCAAAATAAATTCGTTTCAACAAGATATTTTTTTTTTACTCAAATATGCTATTGAAATTCTTATTAACAGAGTATGTATTAATTGTATTTGATGTATTTGTTTTTGATAGTGAAGAGTTTGTGGTATTACACTGTAATGGATATTGGGACTGTGTTATAAATTATGTTATGGAAAAATTCTATTTGATTAATTAATTATTATTATTTATTTATTTTTACTCATTATTTGATTAATTGCTTTTATTTGCAAAATGAATTCATATAAACAAGATAATTTGTACAAGCTCCCAGTCGAACCGCGGTTTAATACACCTATGGCCACTTCTCACGACCGTTAGACCGTGAGATGAGTGTGTATTTATGTATATGTACACACACATTATATACGTACGTCACATAAAACTCAATATATATCCTCCAATTTTCAACATTTCAGGGAAAAAACATATCAATGGGATCGTCGTAAATTGTAGATTTCGAATAGATCGTTTCTAAACTTTGATATTCCGAATTACGATTTTTCCTATTTTAATATACTGCCCGTCGATTTGGGCTCCAGGCCAGCGGTCGAGTATTTTAGCGAGCTCGACGGCGTCAGGGGTGCCGCAGGGGTACCCCGTTGTGATAAAACTGCTCCTATTGCATGGTCAGAAGCATTTTGTCTAAAATGAACGGAACATCTAGACGTGGAAAGGTTAAGATAGGAGGAGATGAAAGAACTTCTTTCAATTTTGAAAATTACTACTAAACTTGGACTCATCAGTCCAAGGGAATCTTGCTTTTTTCTTTTAACCGGTAAAGTAGCTTAGCTGTAGAAGAAAATACTCTAATAAACCACTCATAATAAGAACATAATACAGTGAAACTTTTTACTTGTTCTTTATGTGGAGGAACCGGCCAACTAACTACTGATTCAATTTTTTTAGTATCAGTCTTTTTACCGTTCTCTCAAACAATGTGACCTAAATATTCTATTTCCCGTTGGAAGAAATTGCATTTTCTTTGATTGAGTTCTAAATTGGTATTTCGAATTCTTTAAAAACGGTTCTCAAGTTGTCTAGCATTTCATCTAAAGACTTAGCCATAACCATAACGTCATCTGTCTAGATAGATTAAGCGGGTATCATTTAACAGATCTCGGAGTACCTTCTGCATCAATCGCTCGAAGGAGGCTGGGTCATTACACAATCCAAAAGTTATAACGATGAATTGCAATGAGCCACTACTAAATGAGAATGCTGTCTTTTCCCGATCTTCCTAGGTAATAGATAAGAATCTTTGAATGTCCTATCACTCAATTTTCGAAAATCAATACGAAACCTCAAAGTACTATCTTTTTCAGCAATACTACCGGAGAACACCAAGAACTAGAAGATTCCTCAATAACACATTGTTTATGCATTTCACGAATAATTTTATCAATTTCTTCTTGCAAATGAAAGGGGAACAGGGCGTACTGGTTGTTTAATGGCATGAGGGTTATTCAGTTAAATTTTATGCTTGACAAGATTGCAGTTTCCTGCAACATCATCATCTTGGAAAATATCTTTGAAATCAACTGAGAGCTGAGTAAATCTATTTTTTGCGAAGAATCTAAATGTTGAGAGTAATTTTCAAACACATCTCTAAATAAACTAGGTACTTCACTAACCGGACCTGAAATCCTACAACATTTTGGTTCGGGGACATGACTGATTTGCCAATTGGAATTTTTTTGAAAAGGTTCATAATTCAATTTGAAATTCCTGTTTTATTCAAGAAATCACATCCAAGTATACGATTTTCAGTAATATCTGCAACAAAAACAACCATTCGGATCGAATATTGACCCAAACAAATTCGAACAACAGTCTTGAACTCAACGGGAAATTCATCTCCAGTGGGATACGTTAACATCTTCCCATCAAGAGGAATCCTTCGACAATCGAGATAAAAAATTTAGAATTCTAAAGAGATACATCCGAGCCTGAATCTATTTTTGAAACACACGATATATCATCAATCATACCTTCGAACTCGAAAGATTTTTAATTTTGAAGAACTCTACCAACACATGCATCCGAAGTATCAGATATCAAATTGTTGTCAGTAGGAGCTTGTGCAGTGTATGTTAAACTCGCTCTCGAAAGTTAAACACGGCCTAGTTTCCCTGATCTGGACATCTTGAACGAGTGTGACCTTTTTTATGACAGCCTCAACATTCAAGATTTTCCAATAATTCTTGATGATTGAATGGCTGATCCTGTAACTCAACACGAGGATGAGTACCTCATATGCCCTTGTAAATTCTTGCTTTCCTCTAAAGAATCTAAATTATTTCGAATAAAATTCAACTAGTTTCTTTGTCGACATTCACGAAGGAATTTCTAAAAGTTTATTCCCATA
>WSXT02025892.1:0-13923 GCA_011762715.2 Neuroterus valhalla | reverse complement strand
ATAATGGAAACTAACAACCCCAATCCAATTATTAATGCGGTTCAAAGAACGCGCAAAGCACCTGACAATGGTTCGGCAAATATTCCCAATGGTTCGGCAAATATTCCCGATCGTCCGAGAATTCGGTGTGCTGAATTAGATTGAAACTCGATGATGAACCGGCGAGATAATCGGCGTTCTTCATGGACGTATCAACTTGATGATGATCTGCTCAATTGATACGATGCCAGTAGTTTTTCTTATCGCAGAGGTTACATGGCGCGCCTGCACACTCTGTGGTACCAGAAACACCCGAAGCTCTCGCACCTTTTAAGCAAATGTTAAGAAACCGTGCCGTTAACCTTTCTTGAACAAGAGATGTACTCGGAATGCTTCCTCATCCATTGCAAGAAGAAGCCGCAGACGAAAATCAGGAAGAGACATTAGTGCCAACTGCTGAAACAAGGCATCACTTAAGAGACGATGGTGATTTCAAGACAAGAAGGAACACTCACATCTTGTTTCCTCCCAAGCCCCTTGATCTGGCTGAAATGGATGGTACCCTTCGTAGGGTGAGAATCTTTCGGAGGATCCCGACCTCTGCACCATCACTTGTGCGTTTTATGATGCAGCGAGAGCTGCATTAAAATCGAAGATCGAAACCAACGATTGATGAAAGGACTAAAAAGCGCTCGCCTCAACCCAACTAGAAGATTGTTGGGCAAGACAAAACGCTTCCCGTATGCAGTGTTTGATAGATTATATAAGATTGGGTACGCCTTTTACGGCAATGGTCCTGAAATTCGCTTATTAAATGAGGATCCATTACCACACATTAAAAATGTCATAACGCAAGCATGAGAAATAGAAAGAGTGAGGGATGCATCAGGGAGAATGGAAAGTTTCTCGCTGAACCATCGCGCCTCTCCAGCGATCCTTTTGTTTTCGTCAAGAACCACCATAGTCAGAAGAAGTCGGGACATTTTGGAGAGAGATTTACGAAGTCAAATATCCATAGAATGGAAGCACAAAGAACATAATATCTTTCAAGGAGGTGTGTAATAACCTCATAACATCCGAGAAGGCACGCATCTTTACCTCATATTTGAAGTCGAAGATCCCCTTTACGCAGTGGCTGGTGTTAGGACGAACTGTACTCCTACCAAAAAAAGGCGACTTTTCGAACCCAAGCAACTGAAAACCAATAACATATCTGTACACGTTGTATAAGATCTTCACATCTTTCCTGAATGACAGGATTGTTCCGATAATTGGACCTGTAAGGCGTAAGATTTACGAAAAGAGGCAGAGCAGGCCGTCGGGAGAACCTGCTGATAGACTTGAGTGTTTGCAAGGACAAGGTAACGCACGAAAACTCTTATGGATTGTAAAAGATCAATCCTTGTCACATGAGTCAACTTTTTCCCCCCTTAAATCATCTGGACTGAATTCAGGAACAAAGAGTTTCATTTCCGCCTGTCAGGATTGTGTGATTTTCACCTTAGCATACCGTAGGAGCATATTACGCCAAGGGGTTTCCTGTGATAGATGCAGGGCGTGTCTTGAACTCATTGAGCACTCATGGCATATACTATCGAATTGTCCTTATCACGCAGGAACGACGTATATTTACAGACATATTGCTGCCTTGAGAGTGCTTTACCACCGTCTTTGTCGCTTTTATGGCATTGGTCGCGTACCTGGCCCGCCAAACGCTCCAAGAAGGATAGAGTCTATCATTGAGAACGAGGAGTGCCGAATCTACTGGGACTACAATTTGTCGACAATAGTCTCTATCAAACACACAAGATCGGACATCGTGCTCCTTGACAAAGTGACTGAACTATGTTCGTGATCGAATTCTCGGCCCCGGCCGACTACAACATCAGAGGCCAAAAAATCAAGGTACAAGAGAGGTGAAGAGATCTCAGAGAACACCTGCAGTGGTATTATCAAGGATATTTGATTGAAATAATTGTTCTCATCATCGATACTCTTGGAGGTGCGATGCCTTCACTGGTTAGTAACCTTAAAGCGATACCCGTGTAACAGAAATATGCCGTGGCACTTGCTGGATGGGTGAAGAGAGCAGTCATGCTCTATGTCATGATGGAGAGGAAGGGTTCAAAAGTCACTACAATGCATATATTACATATTTTGTGAGTTACTACATGTTTTTCGACTGAGCACCCCCTATAAATCATCGCAATAAACCTTTTTTTTTTTCTAAATTTATTGACAAAATCCGGTTCATTTCTACTACCGTTAAAACTTACAACATGATTTCAAGAGGAGGATGTTGGAAAGTGAACGATCTTAGCCCAAAAGCTGAACGGAAATTTCTGTGACACAAATAATCTTTAGAATACGAAAAACTAGGAATCAACTATCATTTAGAAGAATTTTTCCTTGAATAATTCAATTTTGATCGCCTTTTGGATTTCTCCAACTGAAATTAAATGTATCTCTTAAAGCTAGAATTTCCTAATTTTGATGACTGACTCCATTTGTTTGGAAAGCTGTTCATTCTTCAGGTAATGAACCTAAAATAGAATATTTGCAATATTTTACAGATAATGCTGTTGTGCAGATAAACTCAAAATCAAAGGATGATTTTTTTTTCAAATCAAAAGTGCCTAACAAGGTTTTTCAGGAGGATGATATAGTTGTAATATACAATAGAGTACCGAAAACTGGTTCCACGAGTCTTGTGGGTGTGGTTTATGATCTGTGCAAAAAGAATAATTTTCGCACACTTCACATCAATGTTACTAATAATATGCACACTCTTATGCTCGCAAACCAGGTATGTCATAGAGGTCACACTACTTTTCATATTTAACATGCATACGGAATCCTCACGGGATCTCCATTTTCTGCGATCCCTCTCAAACTGGTAATTACAGATCTCGAAAATGAAGTTCTTCAACAATAAGATTCTTTATGCCAGTTCATTTTAGCTATGTGGATGATGCCTTCCTGATTTTAGCATACGTCATAGTTCGAATTTTTCGAACCTGACTTTGGTCAAGATTGAGTAGAGTTTTCTCCATGCTTTCATACGAACGCACTTCGCTGGTCGAAATCCAATGGCATCGAATAAATCGGTTTTCCAAAAACTGCCAAACTAACTGAACTCATCCGTATATCATGAAAAGTGAAAATCGATCAAAAATGATTTTGATATATTGAAATTTTCTCTAGAATCTTATTATGATTATTATATCGTTTGAGTGGTTCAATGAGAGAAATTCATGTCTCAATACTTTTTACATTCTTTCCTCAATCCCTTTATACACCTTATCGTTAACTCTGTGGTGAGTGGAACCTACAGCTTGAGGTGAGTTCCGAACTACCAAGAGCAACAGTTCCTCAGAACTTAGAAAACCTTTTAATCTTTAGAAGTATCGGACTCACGACGCTCCGTAAACCCCTGAAGCTCTTCTAGAGTGCGAAGCGAAAAGCGAACCCAAAACCAGACGGGGTGAGTCCAAAGCTCATGCCTTAGCCCTCATGACCAACTGACCACTCTGTTTGCTGAATGAATGTTACAAGATTAAGTGATCTACTTTTTTAATCTTGATTCCATTTCAAAAACTTAAAAACTATTAACTTTTTCCAAGAATTTGGTCCGAACGTGATATGCATTTTAAACCTCGATCGAATTTAGTATTCCCGAAAAGCCAATTTATATCTCTTGAGAACACAAACATGATTAAAAAAATATAGTTGATAATGTCACTACGTCTACTTTCAACTTAGTACACTTCTATAGAATTCATGTTCATTAAATTCTCATTCAACAGAGTGCAATCGAATCGTCTAAATTTCTTATCTCTAGTGTTTAAGGGATCTTCAAGTTTTGGCGCTTGCAGATCCCAGAGTTCTTCAAATTTTCACAGCGTCTGCCTCTGTGTCTGTTTATTTGCATAGATATTGTTGCTACGCTACTTTCGGAGAATTTGTCAAATTGAGCCAGCCTCAATCGAGGCGGACACGGCATAGTCACAAAGAAGGTGTCGGAACGGAGGCTTTGGGACCCAAAGTCGGATCTCTTAGTAGGCACCTCAACGGGGCCTTCATATACTTCATGGCCATAGATTGACGTTTCCGCAGGGACTATCTCAGGCAAGGCTCCTCACAAGAGTACTTGAATGATAGAAAAAGCGTCTGCAGCCTATCCAAAGTGAGGGCTCCAAAAGAGATCTACCGAATCGGTCGACCAATGTCTGATATGGGGATCTCAATGATGCAGATAAATCTGCACCACAGCGGAGGCGCCTCGGCGTTTCTCGTCGAGCGTATGGCAGTGGTACAGGCAAGTATAGTCTGAATTGAGGAACCCTGGTTCCGTCAAGGGTATGGATACGATTTTCATGCCTAAACTCTGTTCTAGGGATCCTAACGTTATTAAGACGACGCTAAGGGGCGAGACTAGAGAAAGAATAGAGGTATTCATCGCTTCTGCTGATATCCCGGGTGACGCTGTGGGGGACGCACCTCCTACAGAGGATGAGGCTTTTATGCAGCTCTGCCAAGAGAATAGGATCCCTCTCCTGTTGGGTTGTGACAATAAGTCCCACCATATAGTGCGGGGAGTAAAAACATCAACATTAGGGAAAGAGATAGACTCATACAAAGAGGAACTCGAAGGCGGAGTCATGAAATTCCTCGCGAACTATGGCACCATAGATGAGCTAGAGAACGCAACGGAGTTTCTGCGAAGGACTCCGATCACATTATATGAGAACAATTGCCTTCTGAGTACAATCAAATCTAGGAAAGGGGGAGAGTGATGGAACATCCACCTCCAGAAATTCTGAAAGGGGACTAGCGTGATTTTCAATAAGGCAAACGAAACCAAACTTCTTTTAGACTGGGACAGATATAAAATTGCTTGAAACGATTACAACGAAAACCCAAGAATATACAAGCAGAGGGACTAAAAGAGCTCTGCAAGGATATTGAAAGCATTCCAGAGACCGCGAGGCTCCATAATATCCTGGCGAAAGGCTTGCATTGAGCTGATAAGGCTAAAAAATGTTGAGTTCGTCTGAGACGAAACAGGAACACTGTTCAATCTAATGAAAGTTCAATTTCTGGGTTCTCATTGTCAGTGAATGCAAACTGAGCGAAAGGAGGAATGTTGGGGTCGGAAAAAAGAGAAGGCGATTGGCATTTTGCCGCAAAAGTCGTGGATATCCAGGAGGTAGAAGGGGCCAACGGCTCTCTTTGTTCCTTCAAATCACCAGGGTGGATGGCTCCTACCCATCGCTCTTACAAGAGGGTATGAGTATCATCAGTGCTGAAGCATTGCTAATGATAATCTATGATATGGACAAAGAGAGAAGTCCATAATCCCTCGTCAAATCTAGAGTATTGACGAATTCAAATAATGGATGTTGTAAGCATTTTCCAGGATCAGCGACATTTGGTTTTTTAGATGTATTCCTTAGAGCTTACATTGAGTGCATTTATGGATTCGAAATAAACGACACGCTGAAAAGACACTCAAAATCTGCGTTTGTCGTCCTAATGGCAGGAGCGCTCTCGCGACACTTGACAATAATCGAAGGATAAATACCTTCCAAAACTCGGCGGAGACGCTTGAAACCGTAACGTGGCGTTAGTACCAAATAAAATTATTAGGACTGCAAACAAAACACGTCTTTTCAGTGTTTCAGAAAAAATTAATATTGATCGAGTCACTGGCTTCTCTAACGTAATGAACCCTAGTTTCCCCTCTCTAGAGTCGCCTAGAATCACCTGACTTCTCAATCATTCTGCGATTTGTCGCATCTGATTACCTGCAATTACCTTATAAAATTGGCACTTAATTCACTCATTCAAAAAAACCAATTCATGAAACAAGCAGCAGCTCGAACAGGAGGCTGGGGCATGCTGTGGGGTGCATTTAGCACCAACCACTTCGGAAGCCATCTTCCGGGGGTCTTCAAGTTGCGGCGTACTAAGCCAGCTATTGAGTTGGATTGGCAGTATGCTGCATAGGAGACGTCTCGGAACTAGATGAGATGAAGGTCTTGTTAGGGAAATAGCGCTGCGAGGATGCCCAAATGATTGCCGAAAGGCTCATCTAGATACCTTGAAGGGCCTAACAAGGTCAGCCCTACGTTTCGTTAGGCTGTGGGTTAACCCTCCTGCATTTCATCGCGTGAGGCTGATGATCTCAGATTCTATCAAATGCCCTAGATAGTCAATTGAATCAGGCGAGGCGTTTATAAATGCAATGCAGAAGATGCAATGCCACGGATAACGCTTAAAACGACGCAGGATAAACTGCAATGATTATAACCGATAACGTTCAGGGGGTTGACCGGAGCAATAGATCTATCTGCGAGAGCAGATAGATGGACCTCGAGGAACAAACACACAAGGCTTTCAAGTGACATCAGTACACTGACAATTCTTAGTTCGAGGCAACACACGCTTCAATTTTACGAAATTTTTTCGAGTCGTTTTATCTACCAGGGATGCGTGGAAAGCAAATCGTAACCTATTCCTTTAAGGGAAATCTAGTATACAGATGGCTTTAAAGTACGAGGGGGGTACAGAACAGAAACATGTGATAGTGCAGGTAGGAGGAAGATAGGAGTCCCGCTTAGA
Organism: Neuroterus valhalla; assembly: GCA_011762715.2. Classification (NCBI taxonomy): domain Eukaryota; kingdom Metazoa; phylum Arthropoda; class Insecta; order Hymenoptera; family Cynipidae; genus Neuroterus; species Neuroterus valhalla. Next base: position 7,320 of record WSXT02025892.1, on the reverse strand, counting down.
TGATATGCCACTGACTTTCAGGTGAAGGTCCTAGCTCTCCCTTGTTGCACTAAAAGATTCATAGACGAAGTCGCGGCTGGTAGGTAAATTTTAATCTGTTCAGATAGTCTGGCAACATGAACTGCAGTTGAAAAACCAGACATAACATCAGAGCTTGTCTGGGAATGCAGAAAGGCATTACATAAATTGGCAGGGAAGAATAACGTGACACTCATATGGGTTCCTGGTCACACAGGAATCAGGGGCAACGTAAAAGTGGACCAACTTGCAGAGAGCGGTGCAGCAACCTAATACATAGGCTTGTAACCGGTACTGTTACTGGCGTCTTGCTGCATCGGGATGGACATCTTAAACTGGTATCGTACATAATACCGGGACTGCTGGGAACAAACTCAAGGTTCCGGACAAGCAAAAGCCATTCTGGGCTACACGTACAGGATAGAAAGTTAGTCAAATCCTCAGTTTACCCAAGAAAGGTCTAAGGCTGATGGCTCAAAGGGTAACAAAGCACAACTATTTGAACCATCTAAGCAGAAAATGAGATTGAATCCCACAACAAAGTGCAAAGAGTGCATCAGAGATGATGAGACATCCATGGACATCTCATGCCAGTGCCCAGCCTCAGCCAGGCTCAGGCAATAAACCTTTGGGGATCATTTCATGGTACCCGAGGAACGACTAGAAGCGATCAGTTGAGGGTGTGGCACTGGGGGCTCTATAGCCTGAGCACGAGGGAGAACCCTATTGGGGCGCTCCGCCTGTCTGTAAACTGAACCAGCAAAAACACCTTTTAACTATTTACTGTAACTGTTCTCAAAATACATTGATAAAACTACTATTTGAGCAATTTCTGCGATAAAAAACTGATTTGTCGACAAACACTCACTCTGAATCGTTGAAGAATATTGTCAATAATAAGCTAACAATACAAATTTTGTATTGGTAACGTTCTTTGACTCTGCGTTTGGCTAAGAGTTAATAAAGTGCTTTCATGAATGTATTTTGTTATTAAAAATTACAGTAAATAATCAAAAGTTGAAATCGGTAGCGATACTAGTATCGCTTGCTTGATAAAAATTTTGTTCTTCCTAAAAATGTTTGTTCTGACGATATTTTTACGTATTTTGTTGAGAACAATTATGAAAATTCATTTTTATTACTTTTTTCATTATATTGTGCTTCGTGCAAATTATTCATGTCCGGTAAATATTCAGGCATGCTTTTTCGACGATTCAGTGTATATTCTCTTTTTTTCACTTCATTAAAAAATAATAATTTGAAATTTCTTATTTTTTTTCTATTTCGGGGATTGAATGTGGACTATTCAAGAGAAAGAAAGCAGGTCAAAACTGCGATCTCTGGACGAATTTGACCGCGGAAATCTATTCCTTGACCACTGTGCGTTGAAGGGTTGTTTTACAACTTGTATTTAATCTCTTCCCTACAACAGGTTCGAGGACTTATACCACTTGTGCTGTGATTCCAGAATTTTCCTCCTTCTTCCCTCTTCATGCCTTACCAACATCTCCAATTCTATTTCCTGACATTCTATATTCCCTCTCATGAATACCATTCATGAGAGGGTATTATAATACCATTTTAATATTATTTAAAATGTATTATATACCATTATAATAACATTCATGAATACATTCTTTCCCCATTCACCGTCTGTCTCCTTCTCATCTGTCTCCTCTCTCTAAACCCAATCTCACTCAAGCATGCTTGAGTGATTTTGCTCTCCTCTCCCTTCTACAGCTTCTCTTTGAACTTTCACGTTCTTTCCACTCGCCGAAGTATCATTTTCTCTCTACCCAGTTTTCTCTCAGCATATATCCTGGACAACTTCATCTTGCTCCCATGACCCACCTCAAGAATGTTTCGTGAAGGGTGGTAGGATGGGTTCATAGGTGTATGGGTGCGTGAATGAGTGGGTAGTTGTTCGGGATGATGTGTGTTTGGGTTAGTTGGGAAGTTTGGTTGGGTGAGCGGGTTTGGGTGGGTTGATTTGTTGCATGGGTGAATGGGTGAGACAGAGAGGGGTGGAGGAGGTAGGAGCGCGAACGAGCCAGGGTGGGGGTCAAAAGAGGTAAAGTCAGAAAGGACACCGGAAAGAGGAAGGGAATACAAAGTGGAAAAAGAAATGAATTGAAATGAATTGGAAACGATAGAAAACAGACAGAAGGGGGACCTGGGGAAAAGGAAAACAGAAATAATAGCGGTAGAGGAAAGAAGGAAGAAACTAGAAATAAGATCGGGAATCGAGGTCAGAGAGGTGGGGTTGGCGGAGACACGTATGATTGTGTGGCAAGTATACATAGGTAGAATCAAAGTTTACGATTGAGACCGAAGGGAATAGAAAGAAAAATTGGAGGGGTATGCATGTAGAAAGTGAAAATGGAAGAGAAGAATTAACAGCCTGTTGAGAAAAATCGGTGCTCAAGTTACTTTGGACAGAATAAAAAGATTGGGAGGGAAGAAGGGTGGGAAAGAATGCATTAGAAGAAAACTATAGGAAAAAAGTAAAGGAGGTAATATCTTAGGTTGCAGTGAGCTTCACTGTTCAGCATATGCGGATGATATACCAATGGCAGAGGACGAGAGAGGGATGCATTAAATGTTAAGAGGGTTTGTAGAATACGTGCGAGGAAGAGATTAAACGGTATAGTAGGAACAAAGTAGGACAAGAGTGAAATCTTAATGCAGAAAAATTCTAATTAGTAGAGATATTCTGTTACTTTGGGTTATGGTTTAGAGCAGGGGTCGCGACGACATGCAAGTAAAAAGAAGGATGGAGTGTGCGAGTAAAATTATGGGCCAAGTTTGGGGAATAGAAAAGAGACGATTGGAGAATAAGAATTCGGATATTTGATATTCTTGTATGAGCATTTTCGTACTATGAAGTAGAGATTTGGAAGTTGAAGGAGCAAAACAGAGTGGGAAGTCTTCACGAAAGGTTCTTGAGGTAGGTCATGAGGGTAAGTTGGAGTTGTCCAGGATATATGCTGAGGGCAGAACTAGATAGAGAGAAATGTGTAGGGTGGCAATTGAAGAGAGCGCTGTAGTTTAAAGAGAAGCTGAAGATGAGAGAGAGAAGCTAAGTTGCACAAGCATGCCTAAGTGAGATTGGGTTCAAAGCGAGGAGAGGCGATAAGGGTAGGTTAAAAATGGGGAGTTGAGAGACAGTGAATGAGAGGAGAATTAGAGGGAGTATAGGATGTAAGGAAATAGAATACGAGTAGTTTTCGAGACATAGAGAGTAAAGTTGGAGAAAAATTATGGAATCAAAGGACAGCAGGTGATATAAGATAGTTAGGTGGGTGGAGAAAGCGGAATACCTGACAAAGTTGAAAGGAGCGAGTAAGTGGAATAGAATGATTAGGTTCAAGAAGGGGAAAGGAGTGAGAGTATGTCGATATTGGATGGACGAGCAGGTTGTTGTTTTCTATTCGGTTTTGAAATCTAAAAATGATTAAAAATTCTCTATTGGCAAAAATATTGTAGAAAATTATTAAAAGTACATTTTATATCTGCGAGGCATGTCATTATTTTGTGCCTATGGAAAAAATTCCTTATACCTTTTCTAGTGCATTTAAATAAAAAAAGGCGAGATTTACGATTTGAATATGCTCTATAAAATGCAACATTTCTCGTTTCATGCTAAAAAATACAAAATAAAACTTCTCTGCCAAAATGTGAAACCACCTGAATTGAAAAAAACATCGTTGTTCTTTAGCGTCCTAAAAAATGATCCGCTAAAATTTCTTAGCAGATGCATAGAATTTTATGAATTTATGATTTTTCCCTAAAAATGAGACATCAATTCAAATAGTAACATCATTTTCAATCCACTAACGTGTACTTATACTCTCCTCGTTCGGAATAATAGTCAGTTTTTTAGCGCAAAATCCAGACACTTTGAGCCTCAGAAAATAATGTCTTCACAAATGATGTTCTCTCATTAAAAGTTCTTATATCTTATTGCTTGTTCATTTATTGATCGAATAATGTGAACAAATGCACAATTGATGGGGCATTAAGAAAAAAGGAATCGCTTATTCTTGCGGTACTGTTGAAATGATATTTCGGATTATAAAATACCATTATTGCATTTAACTACTCCATCGGCAAAGTAATTTTAATATATTCCTTCATGCCAATAAATACCTGCGTATTTGATAAATTGGAATGGAAAGGAATCGGATTTTCTTCTGTTATTTGCATGATCACTCAAATAAAGTAAACGAAGATCATGCGTCGACGCTCACTAATCCTCGCACGAAGAAAATCTAGAACCGGCTCAGAATCGCGTTCTCGAAGTTGTTTTGAATCTTTTTTCTCTTTTACTTCACTGTGAAGCTAGAAACTTCGTTAATTCATAAAACTCACTGAAAATAACATTCAAAGGGATGAACGATATAATAGTTAAAAGGAGGAGGTATAATTGGAGAAATACAAAAATTCTGAATATTGTGCATTATCCAGTCATAATCAGTATTATATTCAACTGTAATTTTGAGTTCGAGGTTGTTGAGAAAAGGAGCCTTGATTCAGAAATTTATTGGAGAATTTCTTCCAGGCCTTCATGATTATAAGGAGAAGTCTGGGTTATGCTCAAAAATATCGGAATAGAGGGGGCTGAAAATACGAACCGCGAGGTTTCAGTCTGCATCTTGACTGCACGATCTATTCTAGAAAACTGCTATCAATCCAAATCGAAATTCCCAAGGGAGTATATCTCTTCATGTTCCTTCATAGATTTCACATTCAGCGCACTTCTAAATTTGTTGTTACTAATCCCAGTTACTATCAAGATAGATCATATTTTTCGAGTCCATCGCCCCGCCATCGTAGTGTCAAGCTCCGTCTAAGGCTTTTCGATTTACCATTTTTAATAATCAGGCATATGTGGTTAAACTGCTGGATTATACGTTGGAGGTCTAGGGTTTTGATCCCTGAACTGGTACCATCAAGCTGCACATACGTTGCTCTAGTAATTCTTCAGACTGCATCCTGATCATTATGGAACTGCTTTTGTGACTGATAATACATCCTGGGAGACCAGTTGACGCTCGTCGATTCTTGGAAGAGATCCACAGACTGGAAAAGGGAAAGGGAAGAACAGGCAAGTGGAGAGGCTGTTGAGAAGCAGGTTAAAAAAACTCGCATAGGCTGACTAATTTAAGGGGAGTAGAAAGCGGTAGTTTTGATTAAGTAGGAAGACCAAAAACGAAAAAAGCTATGCGTACGGAAGGGTCGAAAAAAAACTGGATCAGATCCCGGCAATGCTACGGAAGGGAAAGAAGTTAAAATAGGACAAGAAGAAGATCTGGGAAGTAGGGTCAAAGAATTGGAGAAAAAAAGGTGAACTCGCGGTTCAGAAGTTGGAGGGAATGGTAACAAAGATGGAAGTTGTAGAGAGAGATATTGAGAAAAGGGAAAGAAGAGGAAGAAAGAACAATGTGACAAGTATAAGCTCAGACACAAGGGAGGGCAAGGAAAAAGAGTCAGTAGAGGATCTGCTCAAGAATAGTTTAATAATAGAGGTAAAATTGACCGAAGTGAGGTAAGGAGGCAAGAAAGTTGAAGAAGTCCTGAATGCCGAAATAGAATCATGAGAAGAAGAGCAAGAAGTTATGAAACATCAAAGTAAATTAGGAGGAAAAAATTACATTGATCACGATCTGAAATCCAAGGAAAGAGAAATAAAGAGAGGGTTGAGAGAAATAGCTAGAGAACACAGAAAGAAGGGAAAATAGGTGAGAACATGATATCAGCAAATATGCATACATGACAAAAGGTGGATGTGGAACGAGGGTAAAAGATGGCTAGATGGTGATGATGCAGGTTTTTTGAGAGAGGGAGGGATGGACGAGATGAAAAAAAGGAAAGGACATATCAGGGGGACAGAAAGAGAGGAAAGAGAGGGCAGTAGTGGGAAGAATATTATTTTGGAACGTAGCAGGAATTAAGTGTAAAGGAACAAGCTTCTGGAATTACCTAAAAGTTTTCGAGGTGGTGGGCTTCAGAATAACATGGATAGAGAAGAAAGAGTGGGTCGAATTACCAAAAAATTGCCAAAAGGATTTAGGTGGATAGCTAGGGAAAACAAGAAGGGGAATGCAAAATGAGGAATAATCACGGGAGTAAGGCGGGGAACAGAAGGTGGGGAGAGAAAGGATGGATTCGAAGGAATACAGGAAAGAAAAGTAAGGATAAATAAAGAAATTTACAGCGTGGTAACAGTGTACAGTGGGAGGAGAATAGGGGTAATTAAGAGGGATTGAGAAGAAATCACCAAAGGAGATAAAGAAAGTGATACAATAATTGGTCGATATTTCAACGCAAGAATCGCTAGGAAGAGAGAGTTGTACAGAAAGGAAGAGACAACGTACTTTTTGTAGTGCTTGTTGAATGGGAAAAAAAGGAGATGAAGAGAGGTAGGGAGAATGGTATTTTCGATAGACATCTATAGGATAGAGTGAGGACGGCCAAGTTAACTAAAAGGCAAGTATAGGGAATAGGAGAGATATGCTTTGTAAATTACTTTAGAAGAAGATGCTGTTGTTCGATGCGTTGGTTGCCAATGTGTTGTAGTATGGAGTGAAAATTTGGGGATCGAAGTAGAATGGAATGGTAGAAGGGGTGCAGGAAAGGTACAAAAAATGGACTTTGGGCCTGGACAAATGTTCACTGGGATACGTGGTTTTGGAAGAAGCTGATAGAGAGTCCATGCAGGTGAAAACGGGAGAAAGTGAGCAGGTTCGAAGAGAATGTATTTGAGAGTGAAGGAAGAATGTTGGTAAATGAGTGCGTGAAAGAGAAAGAAAGTGGGCGGATAAAAGGAAGATGAGTGGTAGCTAAAAAAAGTATTTCATAAGTATTGAGATCACAGAGGAGGAAGTGAAAGAAAAGCATGAAGAAGGGGAGAGGATTCATCAGCTAGCAAAAGAAAAATACAGGAAGAGACAGAAACAACGAAGGGTAGAAAAAATATGGAAGCCAAATTATAACGAAAAGTATAAGGCTATAAGAGTGGAATCAAGAGCAAACTACCTGAGAGAGAAGGTCGATAGAAGAAGTCAGAAAATAATAGATTATCGAATAATATCATGACTCTAGTCTCAATATGAAAGGTTTGATTTGTATATTATTATTATAGATTTTCAAAAGTGATCTTATTATCCAAACATGTTTTCACAAAAGAACATCATGTGCGATGGCTGTGATGGTTCATTATAAAAAGTATTATTATTATTATTATTTATCAGCATTTGGAACTCGAAAGTTCATTGCCTCATCTACCCGAGACCGCCACGC
>WSXT02025881.1:0-13923 GCA_011762715.2 Neuroterus valhalla | reverse complement strand
AAAGTATTAGAATCGTCTGAAATTTCACATCTTGAATTTTCAACGGATCTCCACGTTTTGAGACCCCCTGAAGCCGACAATCAAGTTTTGGCGATGGTGTCTGTCTGTTGGTCAGTGTGTCCGTCCGTCTGTCCATCCGTAAACACGATAACTCACGAAAAAATAGACGGATCAAATCAGCCTTCGACAAACTTGTTGATTAGTGCAAAAGAAAGGATAAATTCGTTAGCCAGATATTTTGGATGAAAAATGAAAGAGGGTAAGCATTTTGAAAATTTTTTTGGACTTATTTTAGAAGACTTGAAAATTGTAAGTGAGGTTTCTTGAAGTGCATAAAAATTGGAACAATTTATCCAAATGATTTTTTGTAAAAGAGCAAAATTGTCAGAGTTGTGGCATTTTCAAAATTCAAGAATATAAAAGAAAATGAGAATTTTTTAGCCAAATCACGCAAGATTGAAGAGAAAGTCAGAGAGAAAAGGTGTTTCTTCTTAGGAGCCCTACAAGATCCCGAAGACAACTTTTTGAATTTTCTCAAAAAATCGAAAATTCCGAATTTGATCGCACAAAAAACAATCAAAAATATTTTGTGAACTCGATAACTTCCGAAAGAGTGATCACATTCGATCGTGCTTTGATAGACATTTTGAAGGGCCAAAAAGACAAGTCGAGTTCGTTAACCAGCTATTATGGATCAAAAAAAGAAGAGGGGGAGAATCTTGAAGATTTTTTTGGACTTTTTTTTCTAAGACTAAAAAGTTTTTAGTATGTTTTCTTGTGGTACGTAAAAAGTGGAACAATTTATCCGAATGATTTTTTTTTATAAAAACAAAATTGTCAGAGTTGTGGCATTTTCAAAATTCAAAAATATAAAAGAAAATGCAAATTTTTAGCCAAATAATGCAAGATTGAAAAGAAAGTATGGGAGAAAAAATGTTTCTTCAGGGGAGCCCTACAAGATCATGAATACGACTTCTTGAAATATCACGAAAATTCCAATGAAAAAATTTGAAAATCAAACTTTTACTATACAGCACATGTTTGAAAATCGAAATTTTTATTGCATTCTCATCAATTATGATTTATAAAGTATAAGCATCACCCGAAATTCCACATCTTTGATTTTCAACGGATCTCTACGTTCAAGTACCCCCTGAAGTTGAAAATCCTGGTTTGGCGATGGTGTCTGTATGTATGTCCGTCCGTCTGTAAACATGATAACTCGCCAAAAAATAAACGGATCAAATCGGTCTTTGATACACTTGTTTTTTGTATAATAAACAGCGCATTCGATTTCTCTTGTGGAGGTATCTTAGATAATAAACTTACATGTAAAAACTTCCGTCAAAGTCAAGCGTGAAGCGCGAGTGCCACGATGTGAATGTGTACCTTAAGGCCAACAGATCTTTGAGAAATGTAATCTTCATCTATACCTTATTACGTTATAAATTAAGAATATGAGGTTGCATTGGTTTACTGGGATCTGAGAAAAATTGATTTGTTTAATATACTTTCAAATCTGTATAATTATTGGAATGAACAATAGCAATAGCATTTTGAATGCGAGACACAAATACCCGAGCGCGAAGCGCAAGGTTTGAAATTTACGAGCGCGAAGCGCGAGTCTAATACATAATAGAGTGCGAAGCGAGAGATCCAGCGGACGCGCGCCCTAGGTGCGCTGAAACTTGCGAGCGAAGCGAGCTGCGCGCGAAGCGCGCGAGGAGAATGTGCCCGCGAGGAGAATGTGCCCGCGAAAGGGGCGGATTTTTAATGTTAAAATTGAATTTCTAGAAAAACTGCACAACCTGCGAAAAAAATTAGGCAACTTAACTTCTCCACCGTTTTTGACAAACTTTGATCGAGTGCGCAGGGCACTGTAGGGAGGTACAAAGGCCGAGCCCGAAACGCGAGATCCGAAAGACGCGCGCCCTAGGCGCGCTCAAACCTGCGAGCGAAGCGAAGCGCGTGATGAGAATGTGCCCGCACAGCAGGCAGATTTTTTTCATTATTTTTTGTGCGATCAAAAGTGAAATCCTCGATTTTTTGAGAAAATTTAAAAATTTGTATTCACGATCTTGTAGGGCTCCGAAGAAGAAACATTTTTTCTCTTCGACTTTCTTTTCAATCTTGCGTTATTCGGCTGAAAATTCTCATTTTCTTTCATATTTTTGAATTTTGAAAATACCATAACTCGGGCAGTTATGCTTTAATCGAAAATAATGATGAGGATCAATTGATTCGCTTCTTACGCGCTACAAGAAATTGTACTTGTAATTCTTGAGTCTCGAAGAAAAAACTCAAAAAAAATCAAAATGCTCCCCCTCTGATTTTCCATCCAAAATAGCTGTGTAACGAATTTGACCTGTCTTTTCGGTCCCCCAAAATTGGGTAAGACACATTTTTTTTGCCATCTTTAGGGTACCATAAAGGAAACTTAAATCTGAGTTTTTGACCATTAATCCTTTGCACGTTGTCCACTATCTTGAATTAAGGGGTGATTTCTTGTATCACGTAGAACTCACACGCTCTTGTGCAATTTTTGTTTAAAACCTCTTTTTGTTAGAGCAATTGCCTACTTACCGTAGCGTCTCAATTTTGACTATTTTTTTGTGTGCATTATTTATATGGCAATTATCTTTTATTTGTTATTTTGAATTTTTCTTGTTTTTAAACTTAGTACGATTATTCAAATGATTTCCCTTGTTTGGTGGAAAAATAAATGGAAAATTCTCAAAAATTAAGAGTGAGAAAATTCATACAGCGATTCGATAATAAAGTTTATTTACTAAAATTTTGAGATTCATGTTACGAACCTCACAATCTTCAATTTATGAATATGCAATCTGTAACGAAATTTTGAGGTTCTTTATCAGTTTCAGTTATTTTTGTGTTTCACAAATTTACAAAAAATCGTCTTTTTCCCTTCTTTTAATTTATACCAGTTAAAAATGATTTGATCTCACGTCCTATCTGACATAAAAGTAACATTTCCAACTGGGATAAATGAAAAGAAGAGAAAGAAGACGATTTTTTGTAAACTTGTGAAACAAAAAAAAAACTGAAACCGATCAAGAACCTTGAAATTTCGTAACGGATTGCATGTTTATAAATTGAACATTGGGAGGTTCGTAACATGAATCTCAAAATGTTAGTAAATCATTTTCGTTATCGAGTTGCTGTACGAATTTTCTCATTCTGCATTTTTGAGAATTTTTTATATATCCTTCCACCAAACAAGGGAAACCATTTGAATAATCGTATAATATTATATTGAACAACAGTAAATAACTAAAATGGCAATAAAAAATGATCGGATTTGAGTTTAAAAACAAGAAAAATTCAAAATAAAAATAACAAGTAAAAGATAATTCCAATATAAATCATGCAGAAAAAAAATAGTCAAAATTTTATTCAATTAAAAAAGAAAGAAAAAATGTTGAGCTCCATTCCATCAACGAAACTTGAAATAATTTAGTACGGCACAGCGCTTGCAATCCAGCAACCAGCAAACTACCGAGTGACGGTGCGCGTAACTTTTAGACGCTACGATAGGTAAACAATCGCTCCTACAAAAAAAAGTTTCAAGCAAAAATTGTAGGAAATCGTGTGCACTACAACTTTTCTTTTGAAAGTTTTCCGATAGCACCGAAACAAAAAAAGATATTCGATCTAAAAAAATGTTCAGCCCTCTTTTTATTTGTGTAATCGATTTTCATGCAACAAATAAGCAAAATACGAGAAAACATCATATTCACTTATTTTTAGATCTCATTTTTCGCATGAAATATGGTATCAACTGTTTTCTTAATTAAGGTAAAAATTAAATAGAAAATTAGTTAATTAAATTAATTAATTAATTAAATTAATTATATTAATAATTATTTTCTTGACAACTTCTTCAATATTTCGGTTTTATTTCTTGAATAAATTGAAAATACGACTGTTATATGTGATACAAGAAAGCACCCCTCAATTCAAGATAGCGGACAACCTGCAAAGGGTTGATGGTCGAAAACTCGGATTTAAGCTTCCTATATGGTACCCTAAAGATGTCAAAAAAGAATTTTCTTTCCCATGGAATTGCAATGATACAGATAGGAATCCGACTAAATATACTGGACTAAGACGACAACGAAAACAGACAGACAGATACCAACGTAAATTTACTTTTTCGAAATCAAGAGATCTAAAAACGTGAAGATTGTCCTTCATTTCTTTTTAATAACAAGATAGGTGAATAAACAACATATTGTATTGTAACTTCATTACAGATTGCATATTCATAAATTAAAGGTTTTGAGGTTCGTAACATGAATCTCACAATTTTAGTAAATAAGTTTTGGTATCGAATTCCTGTAAAAATTTTCTCATCCTTTATTATTGAGAATTTTTCCTTTATCCTTCTAACAAACAAGAGAATTAAATGAAAATTGTAGAGAATCGTGTGAGTTAAAACTTTTGTCCTAAAAATTTTGCGACAGCACCAAAATCAAAAAATACATTCGATCTAATAAAATTTGCAACCCTTTTTTTATTTGTGTAACCGATTGTTAAGCAACAAATTAGCAAAACACGAAGAAACATCTAATATATTAATTGTGAAACTCATTTTTCTCGTGAAAAATGGTATAAACTGTTTTCTTCATTAAATAAAAAATACGACTGTTATTCTCGATATAAGAAATCACGGGACTATTATAAATTGGAAGATCAAATTTTTCAAGCTTCGGAATTCTCAGAATACTTTGAATTCTATCTTTTTTCCAAACAAAAAATTACAGATAGTACGAAAGATTTTATTCTCTCGACCAGGACAATTAATTTCCTGGACCAGTAATCGATCAAATTACCATCTTAAATTAATATACAGATAGTACCTTTTATAATAAAACGCAAAAAATTTTCTGCTTACAAAAATATTCCTGTAAGTTTCCAGAAGTGTTGTTCGTAAAGGGAATAATTGCAGAAACAATATAAATTTTATTTGAAATTCTTTCTTCTTGAGACTAATATACTATTATGACACATAAAGAAAGTCGTATAAGACTTAATATTACCTTGCTTCGGTAACCTTTAAAAATCTCTTGTTGAGCCCTTCTTTCCTTTTTACATATTAGGAACTAAATCCTGTCAATTTTTCGTTGTTTCTGTAAATTGCACGACAACAACACACAAGAAAACACATTACAATGCAGCACAGCACAGCAGCACAAAGCACAACACAGCAAAACAAAGCACAATACAGCGCAGCACAATACCATACTACGCTACCCAAGACATCGCATTCCAGAACTGCACAAAAATACACTACAAAACACAACACAACAGAAAGCAATATAGTGCAAAGCAATGCAACACACCACAATCAAATACAACACAGCAAATGAAAAAACAACGCAGCAATGGTTAGCATTAAAAAGGCGGGCGCGTTTAAGCCCCCCCCCCCCCCCCCAAGAAAATTGCGTCTGAGTTCAAGAATGATTTCCTCCAACTTTGTTTTTTAATAGAAAGCCGAAGTACGTCAAAAACGAAAAACGGTCGCAGAATCTCTCAACGAAAATGTGGTTTCTAGAATAAATAAGGCATCTCATATTTTTGCGATTTCAGAAAAAATTTGTCCATCATGTAAAGAGCATTCGAATTTTCACGTCTATTTGTACGAAAAATACAGTTTATTTTCAAATTTTGATGGTTTTCTCATCTTAGTTAGAAACTCCCATATTGTCTTCTGAATTCTGATGGAATTTATCGTTCTCTTCCAGAATATTGAAAAGAAGTTTACAATCACCAATATTCTAACGAATTTTTTTAATTTCAGGATAAGATTTTTCTAAAGGATTTTGGAAGAATTCACTAGAACTCATCAGTATTCGAAAAGTAAATTAAAATTTCTATGTAAGATCAAAAACTGTGGGAGTTGTTGAAGAAGATGTATGCTTCTTTTTAGAATAGACGCACAATGGTTGAAATTCCCGAAAAGCTGGTCAAAAGTCGAAAATATCGTCCGATTTGTTTTAAACTTAGGATATTGTGGTATTCGAGGTCGCTGATCAAGATTTGAATATTAAGTTTGTCGAGGACAACATGGCGGACAAATATTAAGAAATTCCATCCGATTTACTCTTAAAATCGTATAAGAGGGTTTCGAAGATCGCTGATTTAGAATTTTATATTGAATTTTTCGAGAAACGAAGTGAAGGATTAAAAGAGGCGGACGACTACTGAAAGATAACTTCTGATTAACTCACAAAATTGTATACGGTGTTTTCGAGGTCGCCGATTAAGAATTTGATATTGAGTCCGTCGAAAACGAAATGGCGGATTAAAAATGGCAGACGACTTCTAAAAATTATATTTGATTTTCTCAAAAAATTGTTAACGGTAGTTTTCGAAGTCGCTGATTAGAAATTTGATATTAAGTTCGTCTTTTTAGTCGAAACCCATCAGTCGTAGGGTAAAAACATGTTGAACATGAAATATGTATTTTCAAAGGATCTACAATTTTTTTCTGAACCTTTTTTATCAATTTTTACTATTCACTGAGATGACCGTGAAGAAACATGATTTTCATGGGGTTTTCATGGTTTTCACCATGAAAATCAAATGTGCGGGGATTTTCACTATCATATTCGTTATTAGCGCGTTGAAATACATAGGTATTCGAAGCTTCGGATTGATCAGAGGTAAGCGCTTTTCGGAACTTTATCTCTCCACTTTTTTTGTCTTTAAATTGTTGACGGATTTTTTTTTCGATAATATAGAAAGTTCCAATAAGTGGCAGTTGGGCTTTTGACATATGTTACTTGGACGTCATGTTGGTATGAGAAAAAAATTCTGAAGCAGGGTTTTGCGGTTTTTTTTTTAAAAACGTTTTTGAATGCATACTTGTTATTAAAAACATTGCATTTCTCTCTATTGGATTGACAAGATATCAAAGTGGAACGATGTGACTTTGCGTTTCCTGTAAACAACAGAAAATTAAACTCGCTTTCAGTAGCAGATTCCATTTTGTAGAATCGAAATCCGATTATCCATTAAGAAGTGATGCACTTTCGGAGCGAACGATTTTTTTCACCGGTACGAACGTTTCACGAGTCACTCCCAGCGGTAAATTTCGAAGTGATAACTTGGGCCTAGTAAGAACGTTTGCTCAACTACAGCGATGGAAAACGATGGGGAAAACATCACTCAAGTATTACCAATCAACGAAGATAGGCTTGGAGGAAATTTTTTTCCGACTTTTGGCCAGCTTCCCTTCATTTTCAGCCACTGTGAGACGTCAAGATTCAAATACTCGTAACTTCATGGAAATATTTTTATTCCGAAATTGGAAAATATAATTCGTCTTATTGACTCTATAAAACATCACATATTGTTGCTGAAAGATTCTGCAACCTAAAATTAGAAGCCGCCTGATTTAAGATAGATTCAATCATTGCATATCTAAAATATTCTAGGAAATGAGTAACATTAGAAGATAATGATGGTTTGTACTTGCTGAACTCTTCTGTACTATCAATACTAAATTGAAGGTGATTAGAAGGAAATAATTCCAAAAAGTAAATACTTTTTGGAACTTTTTTCATCTCGAAAAAAGAATGAGCTTCTGTTTGTCACAAAACATTAAAAGAAGGGAAGCACCTCGAATGTTGGCCACATACGTCATTAGAGACCATTTTATCTCTGTACGCAATGCAACATCATGCAGCACAGCATGACATTAAACAATGCAACGCAGAATGGTATCAAACAACAAAAGACAACATATTACAACGCAGCACAGCATAACAGAATAAAATTAGACACAGCGAAATAAAACACAATACGGCACTCTACTGTTTACTCTACACTGCACTACGCTTAAAAAACGCAACACGTCATAGCGCAACAATACAAACACTGCGCTATATCAAACAACACTACACTGCGCATGACTGCACAGCACTACGCAACACAGCGCAGCACAGCTCATAGTGGAGCACAACGTAAAACTGCACTACAGAATATTACCACTATACGGAAAAACGCGACACAGCGGGATTTAATGTTGTTGTATTCTGGGATTTGTACTGCAGTAAGATCGATTGACATTTTTTTATATTTCAGCCAATCCTTATAATGGGCAAAATAATTAATCTTCAAGGCGAACAAAGTTTTAAAAACTGTATATTGGGGGAAACGAAATTCAAATCTTCATTTATCGTACAATAATCAAGTTGATATGACGCTCCTAGTAATTAAAATGAAAACCCATGAATTCAACAATCAAATTTGGACGAACTCTACAAAATGTCTTTTGTGAGAAAAAGCATAAAAATAAAAAGAGGAGGGAACTGAGAAAACATTCTCCAAAACTCCTCCCTTCTCTTTTTCCATCGTTTGTGTTTTCCTATTTTTATTATTTTTAACACAGAACACATTACAATACAATATTGCATGATGTTTTGAAAATGAAAAAAATGAAAGAAGACGAAAGATATAAAAAAGAAACGTTTTTTGAAGGTTGTTCTTTCATGTAATTTGCCTCGCTTTTATTTTTATGTTGTTCTTTTCTGAAATGCTAATAGAGACATTAATTTAGCAATGTTTTTCCAAATTCATTCGTTGGATTCTTGGGCTTTTTTTTATTTTCAGGAGTTTCAGATAATAAATCAAAGAAATATTTTTCTCATTTATATATTGAATCCTACACAAAGAAAAATAGATATGGAGAAGTAGATATACTATAATATATGTATATTACGGCATAATGTCTAATATCTCCTGTTTAATATACAAGATATTATAAGGCAATATCTGCTTATACTGAAAGTATAAAACCTGAGATATTGAATTTGAATGTCCAAAATTTTGCCCATGTGCTTTTGTTTTCTGTGCCACAATCATCCATAATCAAATCATTGATGTAGGAAAGATTTTGAGAGAGTGGAATCTGTTTACGTGTACTAAAATTCCGGCACCTTTAGCCACGGCCTTTGTGACTCATAACCTGAAATGCCAATAATATTTATTTATCCTAAGACTCATAAGACTGAATTAGAATTTAAAAATTTCTTCAAGTGGAACAGTTAAATAACTAACATTAAACACAAAATTACAGATTCCTGAATTTTTATTTAAATAACCAGTTTTCTCTTCCTTAATTTGTTACATCAAAATTAAAATTTTCTAACATTATTTACAACTTCTTGAAACTGCGTATTCCAATTTATTACAGAGCATCCACGTTTTACATCATTTTATTTAAATATTTAGGAATACTTTGATAGTTCTTAAAATTTAAAGTGCATAGAATTTTTTCAACTTGAGATCTAAAATTAGAAGTTATAGGTTAAAAATATTTCAAATTTCAACACTTCTAAACTCGAATGTTTCGAATTTATAGTTGGTGGAGTATTTTAAGTGTTTCTTGCTCAAAGTGCACAAACTCTTATTTATATTTATTCATTTAATGAATTGAAAAACGAATACATTTTAGTCTTGTAGAAATGAAATCATTTGATTTTCGACTTCTTATATTGTAAAAATATTGATGATTGAATTTCGAGGTTATGTGTAGCACGTGAACATTTTGCTTTAGGTCTGCATTTATTATTATAATTGAATTCTAATATATGAATTCTCTATAATTTGAATACAAATTAGAAGTTACAGAAAGATTAGAGTATTGAAAATTTGGTTTTAGATGGTATTTATTTGATATTGGAGACATTAATTTTTAATATCTTGGATAATCTAGTTTAATATTTACATCGTAAGTTTTACAATCTTCCGAGGGGCGTTTCACTCTGAATTCAAGTAGTACCGTATGGACTTTGTTAAACGATGCTTGCCGAATTCGTACGATTTCATACGATTAACACTCTGTGGGACCCCGTGAACTCCGTCCGTCAAAGGTGATGCGTTTCGCACATGAATTCGGCTGAATTAACTTTGAATCCGGCCGAGGTCGACGTTCTCCAACGCTGAGTGCAAACGGTGGACACGTTTCTTACTGATTTCACGTAAACGATAATGAATTTTTACCTTTGGCTCACGATTTTAAACGTGAAACATACAAAGATTTAACTAATGGAAACGAATAAATATTTCGAACATTAGGCAATGATTTAATGGTTCCATTAGAACACGGATGACGGACAAAACATTGTAATGAGCGCTCATGTACTAGGAATTATTTCTTAGCCTTACAGTTTTATTACTGTTGCACTCACCTGAATAGCGAATAAATGGAAATTTATCAATTGTCTTGCATCAATAATTCATTGTTGACAAGATATTCCTCGTTATATTAATCATTTTGTACAAAATTTGACTAGCTCTTATTTGATCGGTTATGTAGATATTTATAACAGATTCCTGCAGGAGAGTGAACTCTGAACATTTTTTCTACTGGACATTTTCCCACTGACCTTTTCTTCTACAGGACGTTTTTTCCACTTTCCTTCCCTCCTACTGGATATTTTTCCACTACATCTTTTTTCAATTACAGCAGGTAATTATTGAAGTCATAATTGTTCACTTTCTTTAAAATTTTCAGAATAAAAATATGAGGCGATATACAGAACCCAATTTAATTTTCGAATTCGAGTTTTTAAATTTGACATCGTGACCGATTGCCCGCAATTGGTGCAAAATTTCCATCTTTAATAGACTTTAACTGTTATTTACAATCATTTTTCGTCATAATTAACCATTTTCCATCAATACCTATGTTTATTTATATGTATTCACACTATTTGCAATAATTTACAAGTATTCTTAACATAACTCTAATTTTTTGCAAGAAACGAGCATACCTGCTGCGTTATGTAAAAAAAATTCGTGGAAAAAAGGTCCGGTGGAAAAAAGAATTCGTGGAGAAAAGGTCCGCAGGAAAAAGAATTGGTGGGAAAAAGGTCCGGTGGAAAAAAGAAATCGTGGAAAAAAGGTCCGGTAGAGAAAAAAATTGGTCGAAAAAAGGTCCGGTGGAAAAAACGTTTGTTGGGAAAAAGTTCCGGTGGAAAAAAAATCGTTGAAGAAAAGGCGTGGTGGAAAAACTCTGCTGGAAAAGAGGTCCGCAGGAAAAATTGGTGGAAAAAAGGTCCGGTTGCAAAAAGAATACGTGGAAAAAACGTCCGGTGGAAAAAACAATTGGTGGAAAAAAGTTTCGGTGTGAAAAAAATTCGTGGAAAAAAGGTCAGGTGGAAAAAACAATTGGTGGAAGAAAGAATTCGTGGGAAAAGGTCCGCAGGAAAAAGAATCGGTGGAAAAAAGGTTCGGTAGAAAAAAGAATTCGTGGAAAAAACGTCCGATGGAAAAAACAATTGATGGAAAAAAGTTCCGGTGGGAAAAAAATTCGTGGAAAAAAGGTATGGTAGAAAAAAGAATTCGTGGAAAAAACGTCCGGTGGAAAAAACGGTTGGTGGAAAAAAGTTCCGGTGGGAAAATATTCGTGGGAAAAAGGTCTGGTAGAAAAAACAATTGGTGGAAAAAAGGTCCAATGGAAAAAACGGATTAGAAAAAAATGGTGTTTAATCCTACATTTGAATGATGAAATAAGGAATCCTGAGCTCAACTTTCGTAGTTTTCAGGATGTAAACTAAAAAGCTGCACTTTTTGAAAATGGTTTCAAATAACTTAGCAGTGATTTCCTTGCTATACCTCTATTTGTCTATAAAATAATACACTGAGAGGAATTCAATTATTTCACTTGACTAACGAGTCCTTGCTAAAAAATTTCAAGTGAATCTATTGAATTTCTTTTAGTGTGTGATCAAAAACATCGTATTTGTTTCACGACGCTAGAGTAAAAAGTGACGTTAGAGATGAATGAAGAAAGTTATACATCTATGAGCTCGCACTTCACGATAATCAGCACACTCACTGTAGAAACTTTTCGGAAATTTGGGTTGCAAATAATAGAATTTATGGTTATAAATAGAACGTCACCATATATAGATGATAAAAATACCGAAAATCTCCTGAAATTGAAAGATATTTTTTAATTGAATGTTGGTTTATTTATCTTGAGTTACAGTAAATTACCTGTAGGATTACTATAAATCCATACGAAATGAAACGAAGAAAAAGGGTTTTGGAGGTTGAAAACCTAAATAAGTTTTTTGTAGCTATTAATTACTCGATTAATTACGATTCAGACCACCATGTGGGGAACAGCTGATCAGATTGGGTCTACCTGTGTCGGACTGCGCAAGCGCGTGTCTGCTCTTTTTGGTACGGTCGTTACGTTCAACGTCGTAGCTTCACTGAAACCGTCTGACTTCACTTGAATTCATACTGAATTCGCGCAGGTTCATGCAATGATGGCTAAGATTTTTAGAAATTCGAACGTTGTCTTCAAACTTGTTACACCTCTAACGAACGCTTACAGTAGTTCATGAATTCGGCATGAAATTCTCGAATTTTGCGTTCCAGTAAGCGGTTTCGGCGGATTTCGTACGTTGTTCATTTTGATTTCTAGCGTTTTAGACGTTGAATTTTCGAGTGAAACGCCCCTCGCCATCTTCATATATGAGGATTCAATATGATTCTTTTGTTTTATATCTTAATTTTGTTAGGCAAAATCTTCGTTCTAATATCTGCGGATGCTATGATTCAATATCTAGATTTCTGTCCCATCGTTCAATCGCTAAGATATTATCCGGTAATATCTAGATATTCGGTTTTAATATCTATTTTTCTCCGTACAAAAATCTTTGATTCAAACAAATCTTTTCCGAATCAAATAAACTTGTATCTCGGCATAAACTATGCTCGCGTGGGCGAGCAGACAAGTTTATCAGGTGATGCATTGCAAGTGAACGCATGATCTTGCTTTGTTTTTTGGCGATCATGCTTCTATCTTTATACCCCCCTCATATCCGGTTATACAAGTGCATATATATATTATAAAAAGTACAGATGTATTTTCACTCAGTATGCAGTCTAGGCATAACTTTGTTGACGAAGCCGAGCTTGTAAGCGAAACCGACATTCCCTCGGTTGTAGGATAGGGGTTATTTGTTTAGCTTTGTCGTATGCAGCAATATAAATGTATGTATACGATACGATAAATTTATATTTAGAATCCTTCTTCGACTAAGAGCTAGTGCCTGAGAATTGCGAATCTGCCCTTTTCTTCGATTACCTGAATACCTGACATAGCTCCAAAGTCCAAAAGGTACCCCCCGTTAGCAATAGTGAAATTCCCCCCTCCCGGAATCCCAGAATGAAATTGGGCTATCTCTTTCAAACTATTTAAGAGGTAGTTTGGCCATATAAGCAGCCACCCTTTCTTCACCTATTCATATGTATGAGCTCAAAAACATCATTTTAAAATATTTTTTTTTCTCAAGAACTGATGAAGATATCGCAACGAAAAATAAGGCATCCCGGGAGAAAATAAAAGGTATGGGCGTGATCTATCATTGACTTGTTAAAGTATATCAAATGTATGGCACATGAGACTATCCCATACTTTAAGCATAGATACTTGAAGTATGGTGGACGTATGGTAGTTGTATAGCAAAAGTATCTCTAAAGTATAAATAGTAAGCCACAAGTATAGATCAAGTATTTTCATAGTAAAGATTGAGTCTGTTTTAAGTAGCGACTTGGTATTTTTAAAGTATTCCAGAAATATTTAGTAAGTATATTCTAGGTATCAATTAAATATATGGAAAATAAACCGTAAGTATAGCTGAGTATATCTCAAGTATAAGTCAGATATAGACCAAGTATACCTAAAGTATATTTGGAGTATGTGAGAGGTATTTTGAAACCTAAAATATATTGATGTACATCTCAAGTATATTTTGAGTATGTCTAACGTGGAACTAAAGTATATATATATAGTATATCTCAAGTATATGTGAAATACATATGGAGGGAAATGTATATTTTAGTATATCTAGTATATCTCTTTAGTATATATCTTAG
>WSXT02025870.1:0-13924 GCA_011762715.2 Neuroterus valhalla | reverse complement strand
GGATCCGCCACTGCACATGGGTGTAGCTTGAAGGTTACTAACCAGTGAAGGCGCCGCACTTCCGAGAGCTCTGATGATAGGGACAATCATTCTAACCGAATATCCTTGGTCGAGTCCCTGTAGCTGCTCTTCGAGGTCTTCGAGGTCAAGAAAAACGATGTCAGTTCTCGTGTGAGGAATAGGGACTAATGTCGAGAACATGAAGTTCCAGTAAATTTGGCACTTCACGTTCGACAGAGCAGGGTCGCGGCCATGCCACAGGTGCTCTGGATGTTTATGACACGCCCAGCACCTATCGCTGGAAACTTCTTGACGTAAAATGCGGCTACGATATGCTAAGTTGGAAATGACACTGTCCTGGCATGCAAAATAAGACTCTTCGTGCCTGAATTAAGTTCACATGATTTTTTAAAAGCAAACGTCAACTCGAGTAGCGAAGACTGTTCTCTTACAATCCTGTCAAAGTTTCCTCTTTGTGAAGAAACTGTCCTCTTCTAATCAATTCGTGATTCTGGACAACTGCCCAAAGAGGATCTCTGCCTTTTGCGATGATGTAGGCTGTATTCAACATTTAAGTCTGGAGATAATCCATAATTGTGTTCTCCTTGTCTTTTGTGAACGTTTTTTATATATAATACAGTTTTGAGTAAATTTCTCCGGTCTTACAATCCAATAAATGTTTATTATATAAATTTATATACATATACATATATGCATTAATTGGACCGTAAGAACGAAGAGATTTACTCAAAACTGGGTGAAGACTGTACTCAGGATTATTCTGTTATGAAGTCATTGGAGATTAAGAAGCCCGCCTTTACGGCGTGCGATTTAAAAGCGCGGACATGAAATCACCTCAAACGAATAGACTAGGGCCGGGACGGCAAGATTATCTTTTTCAACGCTCACATATTGGACGACCAAATATGTCGAAAAATATGTTCTTATTTGCTTCGCAAAGCCTCTTCTACTGATGTTGTTTTCTGGTTGCGTCCCTGAGGTAAGCCTAGGTATTTGTTGGTCCCCCTTGCGCCAAGGTGTCCAATATCACTCTTGTCCACGAACTCAGGTTCTTTGCAAACGTCGCAGAATCGTCTATGTTCCATGTAAATCTTGACTCACTACTAAATGAAACGTTCATACTAATTTTCTGTATAAACCCCTCGGAGATCCTCAGAGCATTCTTGAGATGCTTTTGTCGGAAGCATAGATCTTCAAGTGCTCCGTAAAATATATACAAGTGACCTTAGGCGTACGCACATTTTGAAGAACGCGCATTTCGGAGATGATGCTGTTAGTTGTCACCCGATGTTCTCCAGAAGGGATAGTTAATCTGGGTCTCCATACGGGCATTAATCTTTTCATGCATCTCAATATGTGTGAATGAACCTTCAAGCTTCTCAACATACAGATGATAAGTCTATGGGAAGTTGAATCGTAAGCTTTCTGGTCATAAATCCAGGCCATCGGCAGATTGCGTTTGTAGTATGTAAGGACCTTCTGCGGAAGGACGCGACCAAGAGAGTTCTTAGAAGTATGAAGCGTCTCTGCAGACATTTCTTCAGATCAGCGGGTTCTCCCGACAGCCTGCTGCTTCTCCTTACTTTGTTCATGAATCTCTCCACACACAGGTTATTATTACAAACAATCGTGTCGTTCAGGATGGCTGTGGAAATTTTATACGGGGTGATCAGACAAAAGTATTGGCCTTTAGTTCTTCGTATTTGATGAGTGCGTTTCTTCTCTTAGAGCACAGTTCGTCCTGAAATGAGTCACTGCTACAGGCACGCAATCCAGTTGAGGCTGTGACTTCAACTAGCAAGTTGGCCGATACAAGGACTAAACCATGGAGAATAGACATAAGGAGACCAAAGTACTGTGCATCAACTTGATGGAAAACGAGCACGTTTTTAGATCAACTTGTGACGCTAGTATTCGAAATGTAGGCTCACATCATCTGATATACCCGCGTATCAACAAGAATTCTTAACCTTAAGGAAGTGATTATTATTAAAAATACGGACCAAGAAGTCCTGAAATAATTGATTATTCTTTCAATATTCGTCTGCTTTGATTCGAAGTTTGCCCTACATTTCGAATACTAGGGCCACGCTTGAATAAATTGGTGGCTTTCATAATTTTTGACATTAAAGATGATGAATTCGGGTGTTACTGTGGCACCGGTACACGTTTCATGCGAGATTACACCTGAGAACAAAAAAGCCGCTGTCAAGAAACTGTTCTGCCAGCGCCTTCAGGGAATGAATGTCCTTATCAGAGACAGTTGTATCTAGACTCCATCTTAATTTTTTCGCTAAAAAGCAAGAAGTCACTGCTCCCGCTGATCCTTGCGGTTGAAAATATTATTTTTCGTTCAGGAGGTTAGTATGATTCTATAATATAAAAATTTGAATATGCATAATGCATAAATAAATAGACAAATGAATGAATAAGTGAAAACGTTTTGAGAACAAAAATGTAAATTATGCGAGAAAGCGGGGTTCTCATTGAGGAAAAGCATTTGAAATGTCATTAAGGGAATCAAATGTTCTGGCTGCAAATCCGACGCGCTGCAGTCTTAGCTACTCGGCCATTTGGAAGAGGGATTTTTCTAGCCCATAAGATGGACATTATGTGATAAAAGAAAAAAAAAACATTCGCCCTCACGAAACTCACCAAACGATACTTATAAACTATAAGATGAATGTCTTAGTTATTGTGATCGTCCCAGTAATCGTGAGATTTTATGGGAGAGACTAGGGAAATTCGTGACAACGCGAAAAATTTGGAATGCGCACGAACAGAACCTATGCGCGGCTAAAAATCAGAGAAAATTGCTGTGGGTGGCGCTAGAGGCTTTCTAGGTTGCAACGAAGTTTGACGCGCGTATCGTCCGTGTTACTTTGTCAGTTTCGGTAAAAGTGCTTTTGTGTTTCCGAAGTAAAAATTTATGATCTCAGATTTCTTGTAAAAACTACGAATTTGACTGTTAGAACTATCGTTCGGTATGTTCTACTCTTTCTATTTGTCGAATACGAATTGTATGTATTTTTATCTTGTCTGGAATTTTTTCCAAACTAAAAATAAAACGTGACGCTGGGGCATTTCGTGATACGAGCACCCGGGGTATTTTTTTACACATTGCCTTCTGCCAATTCGTGTTGTTATGAAAAAAATGACAAAACTTATTAAAAATTATGAACAAACAGGTTGTGAATCATGAGACTGTCTATCTGAGTAAACCTTCTGATTCAACAATTTTTTGTTCCCAATTATTCAATTTTATTAGAAATTTTCATTCACCCCTTTTTTTGGATTTTTCTTATATTTTAATAATTTCCTCCTACTTTTTTTTCGATTTTCAGCCAGCATGCAACCAACGTGGACGCCCGAAAAAAGTCGTTCATAGAAGTTCTGATGATGACTAAAGCACCTTTCAATAATTTTTCGTCCTTTCTATCCTGTTTCATGTAAATTTTAGCCAATAAAAACATTTTCTGAGTAAACTGATGTTGTGAGTTTTAAATAAAATCATTCAAACAGATCAATGCCGGTATTACAACTAATTGAATGGCGTGGCACGAATTGCCCCCAATACCGGGGTAAATCGTGACACGAGACATGATGAGACATTTTGTGCTCACTCTTGAAGTTATGTAATAGAATACACCAATAAACATTTTTTTCAAACTAGAGGGTTGAACCATAAAAAAAACTGAATATTTCTCTATCTATAAGTGTGTTCTTAGGAAAAATGAGAAAACGCGAAGTGTCATGATTTGCCCTGTCCCCCCTAATCTAAATATATATTCTAAAATATGTTTAAAGTAACATTTCATTTTAAATACAATTTATTTCTAGAATTTCATAGCATTGAATTGAATTTTAATAATCCCTAATAAGATGGATAGGAAAAAATTGGCGTTAGATTACGGAGACTAAGGTCAAGATTACTGGGATGTGTAGCTTATATCAGTTGAATAAGTTATTTACTGTTGCTCCAATATCATCGTTATTTCATAGGTTATCTTTAATTGCAGATTCCTATAACGCTGCATAAAGAGTCTGAAGTAAAACCAAGTGGAGAGGAAGTAATGAAATGCGGATTCAAAATAGGGGGTGGAATCGATCAAGATTACCGAAAAAGTCCACAAGGATACACAGACAATGTACACTCACATTTATATAATTTTTATAACTTTCTACTTAATGCATGAGGTTTACAGGGTGTCTTTCAACCGAAGATAGCAGTTGATCGTGTGTTCTGTGTCAAAGGGGAAGCGTTGCGTTTTCTTGGCAAATTTCTTGGCAGTCTATTTTTGAAATAACTCATGACCAAGTATGAGCGTTTTCTCCAGACTTAAAACAGGCCGTTGAAGCTCATAAGCTGAGGAAGAAATAATATTTTCTAAAACAAGTACCCTATTTAATTACTTACCTTAAACTATACCTTTCAGTTTGCTATTGTGAGTTTAGAGATATCCTGATGTACAAAATATGAGATAAATTTTCTTAGATACGCAAGGCAGTCATATCAACGTTTTATAACGTATTGGCGTATTTATAAAACGTATTCAAAACCTGTTAACTCTGGATTGTTTTAATATGGTGTGTGTGTGTGTGTGTGTATTGAAAATTTCTGAGCAATTTAGAAAAAAGAATCTTCTAGCGTGAATAGTTCAGAACCTATGACTTCTTTAGGTGATTGTTCAGTGAAAAGAATGGTTTCTAAAAAAAATGTTTATAACACTCCTTACCAATCACCATGTTTTTCTTTCAAGATTGGTGAGGATTTTTTCTAAATAAAAATCATTTATTGGTTGTCGAATTTGTAGTTCAACAAGAACTCCTTCACTGATCTTCGCTCGACTAAGCTTTGAGAATTTTTGTTCCTGGTTCGAACGCCTTCTGCTCTGGCCAAACTTCAACATTCAAGTGTGCGGCTGGTGCTCTACTGTCTCCAGGTACACAGAAAGCAACAATATTTTGTGTTACCAGATTTGAATTCGAGTAAAATTCCTGTGACTTTGAAATAACCGCAAACGAATCTTCTAAATACTTTGTAATTTACGTTGTCTAGTAAAGTTTCATTACATCGTAGCACTAGGATAAGTTATATAGTCCTTGCATTTGGATTCATCTTCATCGTTCTGAGGTTCTTTCTGAAGTGTAGGGACAGAGAATGGAAAGGAACGCTCAAGATTTCCATGATATATTCACTCAAAGCCTTTTTGCACGGTAGAAGAAAATGTTTCTCTTTATTTTTGCGGTAAAACATACTGCAGACGTAGCAAAATTTATGAGGATGACTTTTACGGACGTACTCGATTTCGCAACTGGCCATAATAGTAATAAAGATTTAAACTTAACATAGCACAAACGTGACCTCTTGCTTAACGTATATCGGTTTGCGAATTGCATAGAGTAAAATCATGTATCACAAAACTCTGCCTACAATACTCTAAATAAATAAATAAATCACAAAAGAATGTGTTGTCTGATAGTTAATTTTCTTATAAACTTTGACTCCCAAAGAATTCAAATGTGAAATTGAAATTTTGTTTCGTTTATGTAATAATTCATAATAATTTATTCAAAAGTAAGAAAATATCGACTGGAAATGTAGATTTTTTGAACGGAACATGTGACGCCCTCATACGGCGAAACAAGTGGTGTGACGTCACACGCCATTATAAGAGCTCGAAATATATGTGTAAGCAGAGCTGGGTAAAATGGTTTTCAAAATGTATTTGAAATCTAAAATGCAAAATAGATCCACAAAATCCATTTGAAATGGAAAATAGAAAATGGTTTTCTATTTTCTATTTAAAATGAAAAATGCAAAATACATATTTGAAATAGGTTAGTGAAAAATGCAAAATGGTTCTTTAATAATATCTTATTTTATATTATTTCGAAAGTTAATTATAAATAATAGTTGTGTAGAAGAATTGTAGAATCAAACGAACTTACCTTTAAGTGAAGTTCGATTTCAATTATATGAGTCGTCTCGTCCGAATAGGTCAAATATCGTAGTAACGTTATTTGCTCGGGAACAGTTTTAGAGGGTGGGTTTGACCTATTCGGCCGAGACGACTCATATAATTGAAATCGAACTCCACTTACAGGTAAGTTCGTTTGATTTTACAATTATACTACGTCGTCTCATCCTCTAGGTCGAATATTGTAGTTGTTCAGAGAATATCCTCTGTTGCGAGTTATTTTTATTCAGAAATAACACATATAATTTGTGGAACACAAACAACAAATTATTTCATTATAATTTGTTACTTATGAGGATTCTCATTATCACGTAGCATTTGCTATTGCAGACGCAAAATTAGAATTTGCAAATAACAAACGGTTGAAAAAAAAACCATGTTAAAGTTTGAGGATTTGGGATCCAACAAGCTGCTTTTCTGATAGTTTCAACATCAACGCTTTTTCTAAGAGCAGCTGATGTTGAGGCGTGTTTCTTGATACAACCGCTTATCGTTAGCTTGTCAGGAAAACATTTTTCGCAACCAATAAGTAACATTCTACGGTCGTTGCAATGCACAGGATCGGGGTTTCATTACGCTTAAAGAACGGTATTCCAAGGAAAGGTGGAAAGCGATTTATTTTCGAGTTTTTCATTCTGTCTGTTATAATAATCTGAATAAGTTCTCTTGACTTTATCATGTTATCTGAACTGATTTTACTCAAAGATTAAACCTGTTGAGCGGAAACCAAGGCTAGCAAGGTAACAAGTTTTCATGTTATTCGCTTCGAAGTAAGATTTTTGTTCCCAGAGAAAATAGAAATTATAAACAGGTTGGCTTCCAGACATAATCGTGTTTGGCCTTTTGAGTTTTACGGGTCACAACTCTCTTGAAGAATCTTTTTATTTCAAGCTTATTGCTTATTTTGGTAATGAGAATAAGCGATACTGACGATCGAAGGGTATTCAAGGTTTCTTAGGGGTTTGCATTTGAATTGATTAAAAAAAATTGAATTACTTCAGAAACTTAGAGAATTGACGACTCAGAGAGTTCCTTTTACTTGAACGATCGCCAAAAAACTTTTCGGCAACCACAGTGAGGTTCACCGGATGTTGTTTTCCGAAAGTCGATAGAAAAAACAAAATTCTTTAACTCTTCAGCATCATTGGTTCGGTTGTAAGTTGGCTCTTGAAAATGGGAAACCACGGTTTCGTACTACAGATTTGGAACCGCTTTGTCTGAAATAATTTTTTATTTTTATTATTACTATGATTTTTTTATTCCATTTTTATTTTATCTTATTCTTCATTCTTTGTAATCGTAAAATCTTCGGAATAATCGAGACAGGTTTTATTTCGAAAGTTAATTATAAATTAAAGATGTGTAGAAGAATTATTAATGTTTTAATTATAAAGAATGCATGAAGACTGATAAATAATTAAATTTCTTTACGGCTGTGTTGGTTTGCTTTAAGGAGCAATCGCTTTTTGAATATTGCGTCATTTCTCCGCTTAGAATTTTCATTATACATAACATTATTTTGTTAATCATGAATGTTCTAAATGTAAATAAAAAATGTTTGAATAGGAACAATATTTTTATTTCTACAAGTCACGCCTTGTGTCCTATGGTATAATTATACTATGAAACCCAAGGCGTGGCTTGTAAAAATAAAAATATTAGCAATTAACGAGTTCAAACTATTTATGAAATTTTCTAAGTCATTAGTGAACTATAAAAATATTATTTTCAAAGAGCAAAATTTAGGCGTCTATTTTCACTCTGCCAAGCGCGGAATCTTTACAAATTTTCTAATTATTTTGAAATTTTTTCAAAAATTGCTGAATATCTAAGAGATGATTCGAGTCGTACCTAAAATTTAAATAAATCTTGCGGAATTGAAAGGAAAAACTTCAAAATCTTCTAGATTATTATTTTTACAGTTTTAGAATCTTTTAAAATCTCTTCGAACATTCTCTTGAAATTAATTTTTCAAAATAAAGGTTTATTTTCATATTTTTGAGAAATATTAATACATTTGTTCATCATTCTGAATCCTTTCAAAACGATTGAAAAGTGTCTTGATTTTTTGTTTGAAATCTTCAAAAGTCTACATTTTGTTCAAGTTTGTTGAAATCTTTTGAAGTTTCAAATTATTTTTGAACTTGTTCAAAACTTCTAAATATCTCTTGAACTTATTCCCATTTTTCAAATTTTTAACGGTTCAATTGTTATCTATGCATAAAATTTTGTGTTTGCTTCGAAATATTCTTAAATGTTCTGCTGAAATTAATTTTTTGAAATTAAAAAATTAGTTTAAATTTTACCAGGAATCTTAAGATAAATTTTGCACTATCTTACAACCTTATAAGCTCACATTGTGACGTTCTAAGTTAACAGATTCAAAAAAACTCAATATTATTATTCAATTATTGTTTAATATCGAATGCATAAACTACAGTTGAATTTAAAAAATCATTAATTAATTAATATTTATATTCACATTTCAAAAGCTTCTAATCTTTATTTCGTAAATCTCCAAAACTGCACTTTGAAACTCTTCAAATGAGAACATTTGCTTTTTATGACAACGCCAAGAATGAAGAAACTTAAAAAAATGTATCATCAAAAAAATAAGTCGCCTCAAAATATCCAGAAATAAAATTCACCATTGTTGATATTGTCTGTGATACTTTAATTTCAGAATATTTTAGGTTTTAAGAACTTTGTTATATTAACCGAAACAGTCATAAAACGTAACCTAGCAATTAGCTGAGTTCGATTCCTGTTCAACTTAAATGGTTATTCACAACGGAATGGTGCCCCCTCTATAACCGTGTTCAAGTAGGGAATTCGCTTTCCAGCATTATGTATGATAAACTTTGTCATATATGAAAAACTCAAGTCTGGGCTTTGGGGGGGGGGGGGCGTGTCTGCCCCCCCTGGATCCGCGCCTGTAGCGATTTAGGCAAGTGAAGCTCATGTCTGCATCTTGCATGTATATCGTCAAACAATTTTTACCGCGAAGAATCGAATGTTGACAAACAAGCCACGAACTTTCCTGAACCGAGGTGTAGTTATAATCAAAACGGCGCGGCGTTCTGTTAGTTGCAGATTTTTTACACATTCTTTTATACATTATCTAACTTGTCCAGATGTAGAACCCAAGAGAATGGAGAATTGTATTTTAAGTGGAAAATGGTTTGAAAACCTATTCAAAATCGAAAATGCAAAATGGGTTTGTTCTTTCTATTTAAAATACAAAATAGAAAATGGCATTTTGCATCTCAAATACCTATTTGAAATAGATTCATTTGAAATAGTTACCCAGCTCTGTGTGTAAGTTTAATAAAATCAATCATATAGGTTTGTTGTCTGGAAGGATTTATTTTAAGGAGTAAAAGTATGCCTGGATACGTTTCTTCCACTTATAGGAAGAACACTAAATTATCGACTGTGGGTGTCAGGGGTGTTCACAAACAGCGAGTTCTATGTTCGAAATTCATACTTTGATTTTGCTTTCAATGAATATACGAATTAAATATACATCCGCTGTCCAGTGGTTACTTTTTTCTGCAAATAGTAGCATGGTTAAAAATTTTAAAAATGTCTGCTTTTTATGATATTTCTTGCGTAAATAGACGAATGGATTTTAAGGTTAAAGCTTGTATACATCCCAGCGACCCCAGCATCCCATATACAGCACCTTTGAACATCAGTAAATCATTGGTTTCATTTTCATGTTTTCAAAGATTACATTTTTGTATTATGATAAAAATATTCAGTAACATGTAGGGCAAATATCAATTCAAAACAAAGTTCATTTTACTGGTTTTATTCGTTAATTAAGAGCATATATTAACATGGAAACATGAAAAAAAATAGTGGATGACCCTTCTTGATAGACAAACATAATAAATTGAGTTAATAGCGGAGCGTTGGTTCTGAGAAGATCGAAGAACCGACACACCTCTAAACCAAGTTTCACCTAATAGAGAAGGCTTAATTTTGTATCCTAGAAATCATGTTTCGGGGATGCCTTCTGAATATTTGTACCGAATATGAAAAGGAAATCGTTAGGCTTCCTTCTAAAATAACGCGATTTTGGTTGTTTTATAATCAATGTTTGGGATTTCTTCTGAGAGAAACAAGTAATAAGAGAAGTTTTCTTTAACAAAATTCTTCAATTTTGCGTTTGTAAAAAGTTTATATGGATATATTAATCATCGACTTTCCGCTCCTCTTAAGATTTTGGAAAAAGTGTGTATTGAGGTGAATTAAAGTAGATTGAATTATCTTCAAAACTAAAAAGAGTGATTGATTCTATCTCCTACAGAACATGCGTTATGGCCTCTTTATAGGAGGCCTCTTTTTGTAGTATCTATGTAACTTCTTTTGAAAGCCGCAATACAGTCTTCAAATTTAGAACTTAGATGCTCGCCAAAATATGCTCCAGCTACTTGTCCGAAAAACAATCCAGGTTGCTCATTGCTCGTAAAGCATCCTGTCGATCCAGCAATCTTTTGCACCTATTTCCATTAAATGCTGAGCTACCATGAACTGCTTGCCTTTTGGCATGGCAAGCTTTTGCCTACATTAAAGCTGTTCTTTGAAATTTATCTAATATGTGAGTGAAACGAGTGTTTTATCAGTGTCTTATCTTCGTTGCTTGTGATGATTGGAGGATGGATGCAATTTTTGTGAATCTTAGTTTGCGATTGAACTGTACCTGCTTTTTTCCACTCCTCGAAATTATTCTGAATATAATCTTGACATAATTGATATAATTTTGATACGTTGTCGGAATTTTTCTGCCAATTTCGTACGAGACCGATACAAAGAGCTTCTTAATTCCTGAATCTTTGAACTGTTTTGCGCTTACTTGTCCATATTTTTGACAGGTACCTTCCAATCTTTAAGACTATTCTGTAATCTAGATGGTTGAGCACAACTTCAAGTAGCCTTCGCCCGCATCGAGCCCGAATTCCAAATGAATTTGACCAAAATTTTCGCTCCTTAATTACATGATAAATAAGGTTTTCGAAATTCGGAAAAAAAACAATAATTTTGTCCGTATATGACGTTTTGTCAGATACGACATAAGAAAAACGGGGATTCTCAGCAGAAAAAAAAATCGGTTGCCGGTATTGAGGGCTCTTTTGTGAATTCGCATAGAGGGTTTAAGTTAATATTCATTTCTGAGCCTCCTTTGCACTGTAATAGTGCCACGCTCACATTTTTTTCCAACTTTCCCTGTTCGATTACTTTTTCCTTATTAACGGATGTAGTTGCGTGATCCCTTGTCTCACGCAGTGATACATTTACATATTTTGCTAGATTTGGGTTCAGTTGTTGAAGGCCCAGGATCATCTATGAAACCAGAGAGAGGATAATGATAGGATATGATATAGAAGGCGTGGGTGCGGATGAAACTTGAATATAAGTTTTTCTAAATAATAAAGATATTTTTCGAGGAAACTGGAACAAGATTATTTGAAAAAGGTAGTTAAAACATAAGAATTTTTATTCTTTCGAATAATTTCAAAAAATTCCAGAATAAAATCCAACTCAGTTAGATTTACACTTGATAGTTCGGTCAAAATCCTTTTTCGTGCAGGTAACTTATTGCCATTTGAAAAATTTCTAATCATAAGTGTTCTGGCAATCACACACACTCGACATTCAAATAAACGACTTCCTACGGTACTCATTTTTAGTTGTGGAATTTTATCAAAATCAGGAAGCATGAGAGTTATTTTCTCCGCTTTTCAAACGCCAAATATCTTTCTGGCATCCAGAGCTGATCGCAGTTGGTAACCTTTCGTTAGTATCATCGTGATCGACTAGTTGTTTTATTGTGATTCCTTATTTCTCGTTTGAACTAAGCATGTTTTTAGTTACAGTATATGAGTTTGTAGAGCGGCTCACATGGCGTGGTGGTGGAGATTCGCGCATGCGTTGTGTTGTCGATTCCCCCACACGGGACTTCTCTGAACTTATTCGAAACGGCGCATTGCTGCCAATTTGTAAATAATATGTTGATATCGTAAACATTTAGAAAAATGTAAAAATTGGTCATACTGTAGACTTGAAGAACTAATAGGCAAAGATTTAGAAGAATTATTCGCCTTGTGATACTGTAAATTTTAAAAATGGCAACTTTGCAGAACAGAACGATTTCTCTGTCACGTATCTTGCGAAAGGTTACAGCTGGAAATATAAGCTTTTTCCAGAATAATGCTTGCATTAAGGCCATGTAATACATGAGTTGCATAACCCAAATGATCATTTTCTTGCAACAACTCACTTCCGCACCGAAAGATATATCGAGTTCAAAATTTGGAAAAAACTTCAGGAAAAAAATTAACTACCTTTTTATGTACCATTTGGTTCAGAATTTGAAAGAAAAATTTCTCCCGAAAAATGTTCTTTCAAAATTTGGAAACATATGTTGTATACAAAGGTAGTTTATTGTTATTTTAAGCTTTTTCCAAAATTTCAACTCGATATCTGATTTGTTGCGGACGTGAGTTATTACGAAAAAAATTGATGATTTGGCTTATGTGACTCCTGTATGATATGGCCTTTGAAAACGGATAAAATATCCCTATTTGACCAATGGGACGGTAATATTTAATTAAGCATTACGCTGAAAACAAACATCTTTTTTCTACGTTTCTTCGCAGTTTTGAAGCGAATAACATCTCTTTAGACGTGAGCGCGCGCACGCTATATGCAAAAACAAGGATAGGGTTCTTGTACAGATATTGATAGCTGATGGAGAAAGAGCGCAAGAGGGCTACGACTCTTCCTGACATATCTTGTCACAACACCCCCCTGTTGA
Source organism: Neuroterus valhalla (assembly GCA_011762715.2). Taxonomy (NCBI): domain Eukaryota; kingdom Metazoa; phylum Arthropoda; class Insecta; order Hymenoptera; family Cynipidae; genus Neuroterus; species Neuroterus valhalla. The sequence continues at coordinate 1,099 of WSXT02025870.1, read as the reverse complement.
CTGAGATGAACGCTGCTTTAGAATCGATGAACAAGGCCAATTGTTTACCTCTCTTTCATTTCTAATCCCTATTCACTAGATGGTTAAGACCGTGAATATTATCGGTTGTTCCCATTCCTTCCCTGAATCCCGCCTAGTTGCATGGAATGCTACCTTCCTCTTCTACCTGACTTTTTAATCTGTTTCTGAGCTTTTTTGCATAGATTTTATTACCCACCGACATGAGTGTGATACCTACAGAATCTTCCGCCTTTCCACCCTCTTTTTTTTCCGTAATAGCTGAATCACTAATCCCCTCTCCATTCTTTGGGCCATTCTTCTCCTCCCCATTCTTTGTTACAGACTCCACATCTCCTCTTTTACTCCTCCCCGCCTCCATACTTCAGAGCTTTATTCTTTATACCATTCTCTCAAGTTGCTTTATTTCTTTTCAGCCTTTCTATTGCCTCGTTTACTTCCTTCCCTGCTTATATCATTCCTATCTTTCCCTTCCCTCTTTATCGCCTTTCTCTCTTTCCTATCTTCCCCTTTCCTCTTCATCACGTTCCCCTCGTCTGTCCTTTTTTATCTCCTCAATCACGCCATTCATTCTTTCTATCATCTCGTCGACCTCTTCCTTTTCTGTGCCTTTTAGACGCTCACTCTTCATTTTTTCTCCAAATTTTCTTAAATTTTCTCCGCCCCAGCGGTCCATGTTCACCTTCTTCGCCTTTCTTCTTTCCTTTTTCCCTCTAGAGTGTTTATGACCTGCTTTTAACGTCGCTATTATCAGAAAGTGCTAATAGCTATCCCACTGCCCACTCCCAATTCCAACAAAAGCTGTCTTGTTTTTTCTCCTGCTAGGAATTCGTCTATCACGGTAACCCCTCTCCTTGTGAGTGTTATTTCTTCACCGTTATCGCCTTTTGTATTGGCATTACAATAGAACCATCCCGCCTCTCCTATCAGGTTCTGAAGTATCCTTCCCTCTCGACCTGTTCCTTCGTGATCCCCCCCCCCCCCCCCCCCCCCCCTCCCCCCCCCTCCCCCCCCCCCCCCCCCCCCCCTTCTTCCCCCTTCTTTTTTTTCTCCCCTTCTTCCCCCCTTTTCTTTTTCTCTT
>WSXT02025859.1:0-13924 GCA_011762715.2 Neuroterus valhalla | reverse complement strand
TAAAATACCTATGAAATTATTAACTTTTAGCTTAGTTGGTCATTTTTCTGATTTCTTAGAACTTATTAATTAGGGTTGGGGTTTGGGGGTTAGAGCGGAGTTTCTTATTACCACCATTCCTTGAGGAAAAAATACTGATAATTTTTCAGGATGTAAAATTTCTGAAAAATTATTAACTTTTGGGTGTTTTTGTGGATTTCACAAATGTCGGAAAATGATTTATCATTAGGGGTGGGTTCTTGAAGTTGGAGCGGGGTTGCTCACCACCCTTATTATAGGGCAATAATTTTCAATAATTTTTTAGACTATAAAATACCTATTAAATTATTAACTTTCAGCTTATTTGGTCATTTTTCTGATTTCTTGGAACTTATTAATTAGGGGTGGGTTTTAGGGGTTAGAGCGGAGTTTCTTATTATCACCATTCCTTAAGGGGACAATAACGCTAATTTTTCAGGATGTAAAATCTCTGAAAAAGTAATAACTTTTGGGTGTTTTCGGGGATTTTACGAATTTAAAAAAAAATCTTTAAAAAAATGAGTATTAGCAGTTAGAGACATCATTTCATTATTAACATCGTCCACTTTGTTGTCATGTTTGATGTTTCATGGTTTCTCACCCCCCCCCCCCCTCCAAAATAAAAAGTTGGCTTTTTTTGCACAAAGCGTATATTTAGGTTGCTGAAAACAATCACAGCAAAAAGAATTTCTCCAAATTTCTTCTATCGTTAACGAAACGTTCAGAACTTTACGGTCAATGGGCCCTTCACAAAGTTTGGAAACTTAAAAGAAATCACATTCGAAAAATTTTATTCGTCGAAAATTCGATATACATATATTGAGACCTGGAAGAATTAAAATATCTAAATTTCTAAACACAGTTTATTCCTTCAGCTAATAAAAAAATTTGCTCTCTGAACTAAACAGTAACATCAAATATGAAAAGTAGAAATCATATGTTCACATCCCAAGCCCCGGAAGCAATTTAAAATTACAATTTCTAAAACTCCTATTTTGGTATAAATACCACAAGTCGAGGACTTGGAAAAAAACACTCTAATTCTCCCACCCTTTCTGCATCTAAATTACGAAACGAAAAAAAAATTTCCTCATTACACAAGAAATAAGAATTGCATTAACATTTAACAAGCTCCTTAAACTTTGTAGACATTGGAAGGAAAAGAAATAAATTTGAATTTAAAATAATTGCTCATCTCCATACATTGGTCTGAAAGTCTGAAGCAAAAAATGGAATAAAATTCTTACAACTGAAACAGCTGGAAATGCATTGGAATTTTTATTTTATTTAACATTCGGAGAGCGTGTCAAACTATCGAGTACACAGAAAAAATGCCATATGCAATGGTGTATCATGAATGCTTATCATGATTGGTATAAGTAATTAATTAGGTATCGATGAGAAGATCGGATCGGTTCGGATCAGCTAAATGAATAATAACCGAAAAGTGTGCGTTTGAGCATTTCCTGGTGGAGTGTTCGTCAATCGTCCTGCTCGTCTTACTGGCCCATTACTGCAGCAATAAGGCGGGTAGAGAAGCAAGCGCAGAAGCAGGCGCGATAAAAAGCGGCATTCCTGACTCTTAAGTCGGACTCTATATAAGTGTCTGCCATCGCGAACATTGCCTGTATATGGCGACAACCAGGCTTTGACAAAGGTGACCGTATATGGTGTTCTGCTTCCACCTTCCATACACGCGTGCGTACACCTGGGTGCGTCGTCGCGTTGCATTACCTCGTTAAGTCGTAAATCGTGCTTCGAGCGCAGAAACCGTCATTTTTTTCCAACTCGATTCCTTCCTTTCTTTCTCTCTTTCCTTCTTTCTTTCTTTTAAAGCGAGAACTTCTCCACGAGGTGAGCTTTAATGATGCGGCAATATTACAGACTTACAGAGTGCAGGTTATATATACCAGAAGCTCACTCGAGCATCGGCCATCACACCACAACACAACCGGCCATCATCATCCTCAAAAGCTCCGACTGACCGGATATCGTCAAAGACTCAAAGAGAGGCCCCAGCACCGAATGAGGAATAAAATGCCTCGTGAAATTTACGATTCGCCTTACTCTCGCCAATTTTAATGACCAAGAATTTAAACTGGCCTGTAATTTATGTTGCCGATATCATAAATAACGATCGGTTATGCAAAAAAGAGGAATTAAACTAAATTCGGTCCTTTTAGTTAAACTTTTGATGAGAGACTGGAACTCGCGAGGCTGGGAAAGTGTCAGTTTAAAATGGGTACACAAGCTTTGAAAGAGTTTTGTTTTTGACAAAATCATCTCTGTGAAAAAAATGTGACCAAACGCGACCGGGCCCATGTAGAAGTAGCCCTCGGATTAATTGAATTTAACTTTTTTTGTATGCATGGAAAGAATTTTGAATTTTAGGACCCGATTAACACGTGTCGCAAGGCACCTGAAGTTTCCCGTAAGGAATATTTGTTAAAACAGGCTTAAAAGGTTATCATGAATTTTTTTACGCAGAACACGATGGCATTATTGTTTTTATCGTAAAACTCACATAACAAGCGCTACAAGTGGAAAACCTCAATCATTCCTGGTTTTACGTGATATTTCACGTCTAGCGTTTTTTTACATAAATTTTATCATGAAGCAAACGGCATGATCGTATTCTACGTGAAAAACACATTAAGAACATACATAATAAATTGTGAAAATAGTTCTGGGCAGTCCTCAATAATTCAAATAATACAAAAATTTTCCTCGAAGATCAGCTCGGCTCGGCTAAAAGATTAAACGTAGAACAACTTAACAACATCTTCCAAAGTATGATGCATATTATGGAGGTATTTTTCTACGTGGAATACGATGGTGCTATTGATTTTATGACGGAATCAACGCAAAAAACGCTAGACGTGAAAAATCACGGAAAACAAGGATTTATTGCGGTTTTCCACATCTACCGCTTTTCGAATAAGTTATAAGTTGAAACCAATAATTCCATCGTATTCTACGTCAAAAAATACGTCAAAGACATGCATAATACATTTTGAAAAAAAGTTTCGGCTAGTCCTTAATTCAGATAATACAGTAATTTTCCCGAGGATCAGCTCCGCTCGGCTCGGCTCAAAGATTATACGTTTATTTGATTCTAAGTCTAGTACAACTCAAACAACAGTTTCCAAAGTATGATACATGTTTTCAATGTATTTTTCATGTAGAATATGATGATCCTATTGAGTTTATGATAAAATCTACGCAAAAAACGTTAGACGTGAAAAATCACAGAAAACCAGCGCTTTCCGAGTGAGTTGGAGGATAAAACCATGGATGCCATCGTTCCCACATCAAAAAATACATCAAAAACATGTATAATAAATTGTGAAAATAGTTCTGGGCAGCCCTTAATTCAGATAATACTGAATTTTTCCCGATGATCAGCTCCGCTCGGCTCGGCGAAAAGATTGTACGTTTATCTGATTACAATTCTAGAACAACGCAACAAAATTTTCCAAAGTATGATGCGTGTTTTCAATGTATTTTTTTAGAATACGATAGTAACATTTATTTAATCATAAAATCTATGTAAAAACGATAGATATTACAGTAATTTTCGCGAGGATCAGCTCCGCTTATTGGTTCGGCTAAAAGATTGTCCCTACGTTTATTTGATTGGGATTCTAGAACAACTCTACAAAATTTTCCAAAGTATGATGCGTGTTTTCGATGTATTTTTTGACTCAGAAGACGATGGTGCTATTGACTTTATGATACGATCTATCCAAAAACGCTAGACGTGAAAAATCACGGGAAACAAGGATTTATTGCGGTTTTCCACATCTAGCGCTTTTCGAGTGAGTTTAAGGATAAAACCAATAATGTCATCATACTCTACGTCAAAATGTATATCAAAAGTATGTATAATAAATTGTGAAAATACACGGAGAAAAATGGATGGTCAACCTGAATATCTAGAGTGTAAGATTGACCATATTTCAGGTTCAACTATGGGACAGCCCTCTAGATGGTGTAGCGCACCATCGGTGGAGTGTCAACATTTGAAGGTTAGCTTCACTATCCCAGAGTGTAAAGTTGACTATCCTGGAGTGTAAACTTGATTACCCCAAGAGTGTTAAGTATATCATGTTCAGATACTCAGAAAGATAATATCTGATGGTCAAAACAACTATATCTCTGATAATCAAAACAGCTTCATCTTAGAATTATATTCAGCAGCTGATCCTGATGACATTAAATTATGGATATTTCCTGCAAATGAAAAGTTTAAGGTTGAAGAAGAAATTATAGTTTGAGTAATTTATAATGTAATTGCAAATGATTCACAATACAGGCATAATATTATAACATTTTCTTATATTATTCTAACCCTAACCTCGAAACTGTCTGTCTCATGAGGTATTGAGACTTCTACATTAGGTAAAATGAATACTCACCGATATTTTTTATGCAAATCACAGCAGAAAAATTTCAATGCACACAACACTTCACGAATCACAAGTAAACTCACAATTATGAAACGTAATAACATAAGTCACCGAACTCGACAAAGTTTTAACCTCTAGCGCGTTGTTTGTGAAAAATGGCGCTTCCTTTAACTTGCGTGCCTAACAACCAAGTTGGAGATAGTTAAGTTGACAACTCCAGAGTGTAAATTACGTTATCCTAGATAGTGAGCTTTACACTCTGGAATGGTCAAAATAAGTAAAATCAATATATACCCAACTTAACCAACCTAGAGTGTCGATTTAATCATCCCTGGAAGTAAGTTTGATTTTCTGCGGATAGTTCAGCTGAACATAAAAAAAGAGTTTCTCTGACCAAAGAGAAAAAATTATTGATCGTACGTGATACACTCTGGAAGGTCAAACTAACCATCAATATTTTGACACTCTAAGTTTGACACTCCATTTTTCTCCGTGAAGGGACTGATTGATCCAATCAGCAATATTCACTGCTTCATCAGTCAAAGCGAATCTGTCTTCAGTCAAAATGTCTGATATCTCAGTCAGAGCATCTTCGATTGATTAAATCAGTCAAATTTTGACAGATCTAAATTTCGAGTGCATCAAAAAACGAAACATAAATAAAGAATTGTAAAAATGTAAAACGGTAGTAGAACTGAAAAACTGGTTTACTAGCCGTTCATAAACAAGAACGTTCGATGCACTGTAAACAAGGAATCTGCTGTTGTACTACTGTCGCGTCGTTTTCATCCGACGTCACATCCGCCACTTCAAGCATGTGTCACCATACGAGCTCTGTTCCATGTCAAGGAACCATATCTGCCATGTGTGTGGATAGAATCCTCCATCTTTGAATGTTTGAATGCACCTACACATAAGCTGGCGTCACCATCATCACCGCTTTTACGACACAAGGCCGTGCATTATACGGCAATCGCGAGCAATCATCCACCGACCGGCATCGTAAATCCGCAGGGGTTCTCAACCTTATCGATCTTTCGTCACGCTATGCGTCTCCAAGCCTTCAAATTAAACTTGAAGTTTACTATAGGCCTTCTGTCTTTCACGTCTTATCTCCATTCAGGGAATTTCAGGCACAAACCACCATTTTCTAAAGTATGTCGACTGAGATTCAGAAAACCGTTTTAACAGCAGTTTGCAGGACTCGTGACTGAAGAGGAGCAGAATTTCAGAAATATTATTGGGCCTCTTCTTGCGCATATTATTGTTCTAAATCAGGGTGTCGACTTGACCGGGAAACCGGGAAATGACCACGAATTTCATTGACCGGGGAAACCCCAGGATATGACCGGGAATTTAATTGACAGAGAAAACCCCGTGAAATGACCGGGAATTCAATTGACCGGGGAAATGACCGGAAATTCAGTTGAGAGAGAAAAACCCGGGAAATGACCGGGATTTTGATTAAAAACCGGGAATTCACTTGACTTAACGTAGACAATCAAAAACTTTACCGTAAAAATACGAGAAATGACCGCTTTCTTCCAATGAATTGAAAGGATATCTCATCATTTGATTTGAAGAATGTAACGTTTCTTTAGCCTGATCCTGAACATTTTTCCATCATAAGAAAAACCTTTTGCAAATTTATTGCTTTCTGAGATTTATTTAGCTGGACTGAAGTTGTACAATTGAATTGATGATAGCCCAAACATATACAGGAAGAATCATTTTCTCAATGTTAAAAAAAAAAGATTTAAGATTTATCACATTTCATTTGATTTCTCCTTATGTGTAATAAAATCAATCTCAATTTTCGAAAATTATTATTTTCCGAATGAAGTAGGTATTACAGCTGAAGCTTTATCATTATTATTATATGATCAATTATTATACCATCAAGCCAAATCCCTTTCGGGGTATAAGCTTAACTCGTTTACACTTTATTATTGTTAACGAATTATTATTGGTTAAGTTGCACACTGAGGAGGACACCAGTCTCCTGCAAAATGTGTTAGAAACTTCTGCATAACTTACTTAATAAGAACTAGTCGAGTTATGTACAACATAATTTAGTTTTATTGAAAATAAAAAATATATAATTGAATTTCCTCATGAATGACGAATATACAACAAAATAGTTGAATTTTCGAATCAAAAGGTGAATTTCTTATCAAGAAGTTGAATTTTTCACCTCGTTTTCTACCAAAAAGTTGAATTTGTAACTGAAAAAATACGATTATTCAATAAAAGAAGAAAGGTTTCACGAAATACTTTGATTTCCAAATGAATAGTTCAATTTCAATTATTATTATTATTATTATTATTATTATTATATTATTATTATACCATTAAGCCAAATCCCTTTCGGGGTGAGCGTAACTCGTTTACACTTTATTATTATTGGTTAAGTTGCACACTAAGGAGGGCACCAGTCTCCTGCAGGAATCTGTTGGAAATTTCTACATAACTGACCAAACAAGAACTAGTCAAGTTATGAACAAAATAATTTAGTTTTATTAAAAATAGAAAAAAATAGATAATTGAATTTTCTCATGACCACGAAAAATATGAAATTACAACAGAAAAACTATTCATCCACTAAAAAAAAAGAAAAAAAATTTATTCCAACCACAAAGGATGAATCTTTTTCCCGAAATACAAAGAAGGTTCATTTCTACCGGAAAATTCATCAGTTTGGTTGAAAATAAATTTCTCTTACTGAAAATTTAACTGTTTCATTTTTAGTAGAAAACGGATCTTCTCTGGTTCGAAATTCAACAATTTATATGGAAATTTTTCTTTTTGAATTGAAAATTCAATTATTCCGATCAAAAATCAGTTCTGGTAGAAAATTATCATTTCGTTTGAAAGTTAATTTTCTTGTTTTAAAATTCATCTTTGCGGTTCACCATTCAAGTTATACAGTTAAATTTTTTGGATTTTAGTTGAATATTCATCTAGTTTTGAACTCATATGTTTGGTTAAAACATAATTTTTCAAACCCAAAATGTTACGATTCTATTTTTTGTTGTATATCACTGTTTAAAAAGTTCAAAATTCAACCATTTTGTTAGAGAATAGCATTTTTGGTAAGTTGAAGTTTCATCATTTCAATTGTTAATTCTCCTTTCTGTTCAAAATTCAACTGCAACTATTCAACATTTAGAATTTTATTTGAATGTTACTCATTTTGTTTAAAAATTTAACGTTCTATTCGTAAGTTTTTTTTTGTTGTCGAGAATTAGTTGTTTTTTGTTATAAGTAATTTTTTTTTACTTAAAATTTCACTCATTCCAATTAAAAATTCCATACTTGTATTTAAAAGTTCATTTGTTTGGTTGAATATAATTTTTTTACATTTAATTTTTGAGTATTAAAGCTTTTGTTGACAATTCTTCTTTTTCATTAAAAATCAAATACTTTTTTAGTTCGAAATTTAACTATCCTGTTGGAACATTGTATTTTTTGGTACAGAATTAAACTTTCAATTTGAAAATTAATCTTTTTGTTCAAATATTCACCTTCAAGGGTGAAAATTGAAGTGATCCATTTAAATATTCATCATTACAGTTGAAAATTCATCTTCTTGGTTTGAAATGTAACTGGAACAGTTAAAGATCCATGATGTCATTCAAAAATTCATCACTTTTGATGAAAAATAAACTATTTTGTTTGAAATTCGTTTTTCTTTTTGGTGTCGTGATATAATTTTTTCTGAATTCTTAGCGCTAGAATTTCAATTAATCTTGGCAATGCAAGCCGATCGAAAATATGTGTAATTAAATCGAAATTTTAAAGTTGATAACTTTTTAGGGCACGGTGTTAACTTGCAGATGAGGGGAAGTTCAGCTTAACGCGTTGCGCTTACGGGCTTCCCCATCTCTAACTCTCTTCCTCTCCATCCTTTGCTCCCCACTGAGAGCGGTATGTAGCAGTGTATGACGGCATCTAGCGCATGCGCACTAGGTGTTTGTTTGTGTTTGCATTACAAGGATCAGAAACGTTTATTACTTATTGGAGAAATGAAAAAAATGATTAAAAATATAATAAACAAAATAATGCAGAAGTGTCATCTTTATATTTTTGATTATTTGCAATCACTAGTTGTTGAAAATAACTATCTATTAGATATGAGAGGAATTCATTGATAATTTGGGAAAGCTTAAATCATTCGTTCAAATTTTTATTGTAAACGTAAAGAACAACTTTAATTTCCAACATATAGTGATATCGCTTTTGCCGTGTATCCCACGACGGCTGAAGATTTTTTATTTTTGAAATTAGTCACTTTTAGTCACTTTTCAACCTGAATTAGTAATCATCTGTAACAATAATTCTTCCTCCTCTTTCCATCGATCTTAAATCTGATATCTAAATTCTAGACTGGTAAAAGTTTGCCAATTCCTCTCCACTAAGACTTTCTTCTTGTCGATTAGAGACCGAATTGTTTACAGAGTGTTCGACATTCTCTCGGATACTTTCTGGTATTTTTTTTTTTTTTTTAATAAACTTCGTTACTCGTCAAGAAATTCAAAATTACCACACAAAGTTTCCGATAGATTGTAAATCGATCATGTCTTAAGGAATGGTAATTGCTGGAGAAGTATTTATCTACGCATCCAATTATATGGATAGCGGAGGAACGGTCGTTTACTTCAACTCGGATATTTTCGTCCTCCCTAGATTCCTCCTCGGTCGGATTCCTCTTATAATTTTATCTCATGTGGCCATCCAGCGTTCTCTTCTCCTGCAAGGAAAGTGCCGGATTTCAGGCTCGAGCACCAATGCATGTCACGTCGAAATAATGGCGGATGGTCCGTTTGCATTTTATTTGGAATTGAATCTAAGACCCTGAAAACAATTGAAAAATTGGTAAAAAATTATGACCTTTAGAAATTGATCATAATGATTTTTTCATATTGTGTAAACAGAAAATTCAGTAATTTTATAAATTAACTTTATAAAGTTGTTGTTTATGATGTTTATAAACAACATCTTTGGAGTGCTTTACAGTTGACCACTATTTTTGACTTGTAAATTCTAATTATATAATAAATTTATTCGGTGTATAGTTACGGTTCATATGAAATGTATTTTGATACAGGGGGCCGATCGAATATATAAATGTGAATAATAATTATTATTATACTATTGAGCCAAGTCCCTTTCGGGGTAAGCGTAACTTATTTGGTTTTACTCGGATAAAATACAAATGCAATACAGATACAATAGAAATTTAACTAAAAAGAATAAAACTTAAATCCAAATAAGATGAAAATTGGATTTGTATTCTAATTATGTTCCGAGAAATTCCTCATAAAACTGAAATTAATTTGAGATAAAATTCAAAAAAAAATTCGGCAGAAAACCAACAAATATCTGAATGAAATCTGTCTAAAGCATTTTTTTTTTTGAAAATCCTGTTAAATTTTTCGAAATTAAGATAGAATAACCATTGTGTTTTTTTCCTTTCTGAATATATCTCAATGGAATTTGAATGAAATCCGAATGAAATCTGAATAAAATCCAATTCAAAGCCGAAGAAAGTCCAAGTGGAATCACAAATAAAGCAAAAGTTATAACCGGATGAAATACAAACGCAATATAAATACAATAGAAATTAAATTAAAAGAGAATACAACTTCAATCAAATTGAGATGAAATCACAATTATTTCGGAAAAAAATTATTAATAAAATTCAAGGTAATTCGAGATGGAATTTGAAAAAAAAATCCAACTAAAATCCTATAGAAAACCAACGAAAATCTTTAGAAAATATTTATTGAAAATCCTGTTTCATTCCTCAAAAATAGGCAGGAATGACCATTGTTTTTTTTCCTTTTTCAAAATATCTAAATGAAATTTGAGTGAAATTTAAATGAAATCCGAATTAAATCTGGATAAAATCCATTAAAAATCCGAACAAAGTCCAAGTTGAATATAAAGGAAACACGAACAAAGTTTGAGTTATAACTGGATAAAATACAAATGCAATACAAATACATTAGAAATTCAATTAAAAAATAATATAACTTCAATCAAATTGAGATGAAATTACAATTATTTCGGAAAAAATTATTAAGAAAATTCCGATCAATTCGGGGATGAAATTCGAAATGATAAATGCAACTAATACAATCAAAAAGAACAATTAAAATCTGCATAAGATCTGTATAAAGTATTTATTGAAAATTCTGTTCATTTCTTTGAAAATAAGCTAGAATAACCTTTGTGACATTTATTTCTTTTTGAAAATATCTGGATAAAATTTAAATACAATCCGAATGGAATCTGAAAAAAATCCAATTCAAATCCGAATGAAGTCTAAGTTGAATACAAATGAAATACGAATAAAGTTAGAAATAGAACCGGATGAAATACAAATGCAATACAAATACAATGGAAATTTAATTGAAAAAGAATATAACTTCAATCAAATTGTATTGAAATTCCAATTATTTCGGAAGAAATTCATCATAAAGTTGAAATATATTCGAGATGGAATTCGAAAAAAAATGATCCAACTAAAATATGATAGAGAAACAACTAAAATCTGAATAGTTTATTCATAAAGTATTTATTCAAAATCCTTTTCAATTCTTTGGAAAGGCTAGAAAAACTGTTGTGATTTTCTATTCTCAAATATCTAAAAGAAATTTGAATGAGATCCGAATGAAATCTAAAGTATTTCCTCATTTTCCTCTTTTCACAAAATAATTAATCTTTTCCCCCTGTTTTCACAATATTTTCTCATTCTTTGCCTAAATGAGAAATAAATAAATAGAACCGAATCAGGATATCTAATTATTTTTTTGTAGGAAGTTGATTATTCTCGCTTGAAGAGTCCTTGATTATACATTTTTACTTTAGAATTTATCTCCTTTTGTCAAGAATTCTACTATTCGATTGGAGATTTACTTATTTTCTTGAAAATAAGTCTTGATTGAAAATTCATCTAATGCTTGGTTGAAAGTTGAACTGGTTCATGAAAACACATATTTTTAGTCGAGGATCCATTTCCTTGGTAAGAAATCCTACTATTTTGTCGAGAACTCTTTTGTCGTAAAAAATAAAATTTTGGAACTACAAATTTAACGATCACATTTTCATTTAAATGATTTGTTCTGTGTTCGAAATTCAACTTTTCAGTTGAAAAATAACTTTCTGATCAAAAAGTCTGAAGAAACGGGGTTTCACGCAAAATGTGACATTTTTCAAAGAAAATGTGAATGTAAATAACATTCCCCTATATTCCTCCTCCTATAAAATAATTTCTCTTCTTCCCCTGTTTTCAGAATACTTTCCCGTTCTCTTTTTTTCGCAAATATGGAATTAATAAATAGAATCCAAAAAGGATATCTATTTATTTTTTTATTGGCAGAAAATTGTTTTCAATTGAAAGTCTACTATTACATTTTTATTTCTGAATTTATATCTTTTTGTTAAGAAATCTACTATTTGATTGAACATTGAACTATTCTTTGAACTAGTTCGAAAGTTGAACTAATTGAACATCTGTTTGTCGAAAATTATTTTTTTTGTGAAAACTAAATTTTTTTGAACTAAAAGTTCATTCGTATCCTTTTTGGTTAAATCGATTTCTTCTTTGTTCGCCATTCAACTTTTGGGTTGGAAATTAACTTTCTGATTGAGAAGTTGTATTTTTTGGGTGAAAATTTTCAACTCTTCTATTGAAAATTCGTCTTTTTGGATTCGTCCGGTTGAATAGCCAACAACTTGGTTGAAAATTGACCAACTGTGACAGAAATTCATTCTTGTCCTTGTAAATTCACTATTGTAATTCAAAACTCATATCTTTGATCAAAACCCCAATGATTATTAAGTGAAAATTCATGTTCTTGGTTGAATTTCGATAGAAAATCATTTTAAGTGGTTTAAAATTCAACTATCTTCGAAAAAATTCGCCTCTCAGCTGAAAAATTCAACAATTTGGTTGTAATTTATTCCTCTATTCATTAAGAAATCTTTTTGGTTGAAAATTCATCTATTTTGGAGAGATATAAGATCTTGTTGGTTGAAAGCACAATTTTTTTGTTTAAAATTGAACTGTTATGGTTGGGGTTAACTATTTGATCAAGAATTTAACTTCTTTGGTAGAATTCAACTGTTTCTGAAATAAAATCAAAATCTTTTACATTTGAATTATCAATTACTTCATTTTTCGAAAATAAATTGATCCTCTTCCGTTAATTCTGACTGTTTCTGATCTGAAATTGAAATTTTTTTGTTCGATTGATATATCAACTTACATATTTTTCGTTGATAAATATTCTTTTTTGAATGAAAATCCAACTATTTTGTTTTAAAGTAATCTTTTTTGGTCGAGAACTGGTGGTTTTTCCTAAACATTCGTCTTTTCGGATTTAAAATACATACTTTCAATTGAAAAATCAACTATTTGTTTGTAAATTTATCCCTCTTGGTTGAGAAGTCATCTTTTTTGATAGAAAAGTTCAAGTTCATGGTTGACAATTCATCTCTTCGGTTGAAAATTCAACTATCTTTTCAGAAAATTTGTCTTTTTGTCTTGAAAACCCAACTTTTTTGTTTATTGGAACAGTGTTTTGTTGAATTTTCATCGTTTTTTGGTTAAGAATCGTACGATTTGGTTAAAAATTCAACTATCTCGTTAAAAATTTTATATTTCCCAGTGGAATCCTCTAGATTTCTAGATACTTCCTCTTTTTCATGAAAAATAACCCTATTTCTTCTGTTTTGAGATCATTCTTGGATGTGAAATATTATAAAATATAATGTTCCTATATGTATTCTGTTTTATTATTGGTGTTATCAAATGAAATCGAAGGAAAAAGTTCTACTCAAAATTTAAAAAGAAGGTGAGGGATGTTCGTATTTACGACGTCACACTTGGGGTTTTTTTTTATTGATCCTTCTTTATATTCATTATGAAGATTTTTTATGTTTAATATACTCAAAGGCGTATTTTTCTCTGAAACATTTATCCAGGAAAATTTTTTTTTTGTGAGGAATGACATGACTTGTGAATTTTCTTCTGGATGGCAGTACAATGAACATTGAAGAGTTAGTTTTTGACCTCCGGTTGTGCATTCCTGTCTACGAAACTCAAGAGCGGCAAGTAGAGATCGCGTAAACGTAAATGGCCGTCGGCCAAGGCCAACCACCACCAACCCTTCCCGCACCACGGACTTTTTTATCCTCTGTCACCCTGAAAACCTTGGTTTAAGAATGGTGAACGTAAGTTATGCGCCGGATTGCGAAAGGGCCTTCAAGCTAGCAGAGAGAAAAATTAGGCACGCTGTTTCACGCTCCAATCGAAAAACAGGCGTAGATACCACAGAAAGAGACTACCGGAAAATAACAGGTGCCTCTCGCCTAATACTATCTTCTAATACTTGTACTTATTATAATAATAACAATAATAATAATAATAATAATAATAATAATAATAATAATATTATTATTATTATTATTATTATTATTATTATTATTAT
>WSXT02025848.1:0-13925 GCA_011762715.2 Neuroterus valhalla | reverse complement strand
AACTCTTCCGGCGGATAATCCGCCGAGCTCTCGGACCGTTTTCAAACCGTCGTCTTCCTCGGAGTCCGAGGGCTCGGACTCGGCGGATTATCCGCCGATCACTCGAACGCGTAAACGAACGAGTTTACTTGCTGCGCCAGCGCCACACGCCGAGAAAACGGGCATTCAGGCGTCCATGCATCAGAGCAGACGAACGTCTCAGTGCGGAGCGCGCAGACGCACCATTTCCCTTTCCATGTAGTGCCATATTTTGAATAAAGAATACATTTCCCTCTTATCGACAACATAAATGAATTTCTTAGAATTTATGAGTCGCTTATTACAGATCATGAAAGGTCATTCATATCGAATACTCGCAAGTTTGAGCGCGCCTAAAGCGCACGTCTATTGGATCTCGCGCTTCGCGTTTGATAATGAATTTACTTCGCGCTACGCGGTCGATTTTTGAACTCCTGTATATTACCGTATAAACCTTTCCAGAAAACTGGGAAGCAAAACGTTGACTACTGTAATTTGATGATTGTGAATTCTCTTTTGATAAGGCTTCTTCCTGAAAATAATAAGATGCAGCAAAAGAAGGTCTATCTTCTTTCTGGAGAATCACTGAAATAGATTTAGAAAGTATCCATTCAATATACAAAAACGACGCCTAACTTCCCCTTTGTTGAATATTTTTCGATTTTTCATTTATTTATGAAAACTTTTCCAAAAATCACAAAATTAGGTCAACATGCGAATTCTGAACACTTGTTTCTAATGGTAGACTCACTTTCTCTAACGTGTAATTTTTTTTTGAAAATAGAAAAACGAGTTATCCACTAAAAAACTTGTGTTGAAATTTTCTTATTTGTTCCTCAAAGAGGAGGTATTTCAATTTTCAAATCTACTTCTCGACATATTATGATATATTTGAACTCAAGAAACTTTCCATGCCTATGCGTTTGTGTATGCAAATAGTTATGTGTACCGTATTTTGGAAAGTAGAGAGCTATCATAATGGGATTTTGACAAATTGTAGCTCAAATTGATATCCAGGTCTGACAAGATTTTGAACTAGATCGGCAAATGAGAAACTTTTTTTTTATATAAAGAAATTTGAACACAAATTATGCATCTTAAGTATCAAAAATGAAAAATATGTTGCTTTTCATTTTGGTTGGGACCAAAATAAAAAGTTTCTTAAAGATGCCAAAATAAATTCTGTAAAAGATTTGTAAGAAAAATTTCTTTAGTTCAAGCAAGCACATTACGTTTTTAAGTAGAGAAGAATAATGATTCCCTCATCAAGGAAGGCTCAAAAATGGTTATTTCCGATCCGGATAATTGGTATAAATGTATTATTGCACAATTATGATACACTGGAACCTCGATCCTATGACGGCTTCGGACTTGGGTATCGACGGCCTTCATACAGGATCGAGGGAGCTGAAACGTAAACAGTAAGGGACGAATACACGCGAGAATGGCGGAGAGTGGAGCGAGGAGAGCGTCCCTCTCCAAACCCCCCGCACCGTCTCGTCAACGAGCTCATTTTGGAGAATTGCGACGTTCGGGTGAATTCCGATTGAGGTTTCAGTGTAAAATGAAAAATGATGCATGCATGTGACTTTAGAAAACACATGTGACGTGGAATAGATTGTAGCATCAGCTTTGGACTCTCTAAATCTGTTTATGGGTTCGATTCCCGCCTCGCCATCTGGAGAGGTAATGTAAAGGAGAGATTAGTAAATATAGAGGAGAGGTGTTACGTAAAGACTCTAAAAACTGTAAAAGGGAGAGGGTATAAACAAATATTGCAACATTATTGGAACATTATTTTATTAATTATATAAATGTTATGAACCAATATTTTGCCTCTAGAAAAAATATTATGAATAAATCGCAGATACGTGTGATTATGTGCATACATTTTTTTTCATAGCAATAAGAATAATAACCTATATCATTACCCATTCAGATTTTTTAGAGCATTTTCATTCGTTTCGATCGATTATGTGCCTCTCAATTTTTGTTTCTTTTTGCAAGTTAAGAAAGATTTTCGTTATATTACCCTCTTCACTTTCCTCATTCAAATAGTTCAGAGTAGAAAAAAAAAACAATTTTTTGAGGTTTTTTCGTGTGAAAATTTTGGAGGGAAGTTTCTTTCTATTCTTAAGTAATTTCGAAATTTTCGAGAATCCTTTATCCAAGAGATATTAGCTCATTTCTCCTCATTTCCTTTTCCCTTGTGCAATTAGAAATGACCACATATCCATTCCATTTACCCTTAGGCCCCCAATTCTCCTCTCCTTCTCCTCGTTTGTTCTTATTTCCAATCCCATAATCTCTCCCTATTTCTCTCCCATTTTACCCCTCTGTCCCGTTCTTTCTATTATTTCCCTTCTATTCCCCCTTCCCTTATTTCCTGACTCCCTCTCGATTGATCTCGCCCTTTCCTTGTTTTCCCTCTTCAACTTCTTTTCTCTTCCTGTCTTTGTTCTTATTTTTTTCATTCTTCCTAACATCTCATCGTCATAACCCCTCACTTTCCTCCTTTACCCTATACCTCGCTCCACTTACCCTTACTTTCCTACATTTCCAGTTATTTCTACACTATTCTTTCCACAAACTTACCCTCATTTCCTTTTCCCTTCTGCAAAATTAAAATCATCACATATCTATTTCATTCACCCCCTAGGCCCTCTTTCCTCTCTGCTCTCCATCACTGCTACCCATCTCTTCTTATTTTCCTGAAGTTTCTATTATTTTTCCACCATTCACCGCTCTTATTAGACATTCCCCTTCCTATTCTCCTCCCTCTCTTCTCATTTTCCTTCGTCTCATCCATACTTACCCTTATTTCTCCTCAGTTCTCTTTGCCTCCCCTCATCTTATTACCTTACTTCTCCCTATTTCCCTCTACTTCTCCTCATTCTCCCTTTCTCTCTAGTCTGCTTCATTGCTACTAATCTCATCCTATTTTCCTAAAGTTTCTATCATTTTCCTACCATTCTCTGATCTTATTAGCCACCTTCCTTCATATGCTCCTCCCTATCTCCTCATTTTCCATCGTCTCATCCCCTACTTGCCCTTATTTCTCCTCACTTCCCTTTGCTTCCCCTCATATTATTACCTTATTTCTCCCCATTTCTCCTCATTCCCCGTTCCTCTCTAGTCTGCCTCATTGCTACTATTCTCATCTTATTTTCCTGAATTTTCCATTATTTTCCCACCATCCGCCTTCTTATTAGCCGCCTTCCTTCCTATTCCCCTCCCTCTCTCCTCATCTTTCTTGGTCTCAGCCCCTACTTCCCCTTATTTCTTCTCACCTCTCCTTGCTTCCCTTCATCTTATCCCCTACTTCTCCTTATTTTCCCTTACTTCTCCTCACTTCCCCTTTCTCTCTATTCTCGCTTACTGCTAATAATCTCATCTGATTTTCCTAAATTTTCTATTATTTGAACACCATTCCCCCTCTTATTAGCCGCCTTCCTTCCTATATTCCTCCCTCTCTCTTCATTTTGTTTTGTCTAATCCCCTACTTCCCCTTATTTCTCCTCACCTCCGTTTGCTTCCTCTCGTCCTATCCCATTACTCCTATTTATTTCCCCTTTCTCTCTACTCCCCCTCACTGCTAATAATCTCATCTTATTTTCCTAAATTTTCTAATATTTTCCTACCACAACCCCCTCTTACTAGCCGATTTTCTTCCTATTCCCCTTCCTTTCTCCTCATTTTCCTTCGTCTCATCCCCTACTTCCCCTTATTTCTCCTCAGCTCTCTTTACTCACCCCGTCTTATCTCCTTACTTTTCCTTATTTCCCCTTACTTCTCTTTATTTTCTCTCACTTCTGCCTTTTTCCCCTTTCCTCCTCTCATTTTTCTTGACTTTCTTTTAATACGAAAATGGGAAACCTGACTGTCACCATAAGGGTTTTGTAGCCTATCTAATATAGTCTTGAAGTGGTTAACTTCTCCCAACTCCTATTCATTATTCCACATTAAAAAATACCCACTCATTCTGTCGGATCCTCTTTAATCCTACTCTGTTTGTTCCCACTTACTATCTTTCTCTATCATTGCCTCATATCCCCCTCATTTCTCCTCCACAACCCTCACTTGACATTCCTCCTCTTCCCCTTTTCACACGTCCCACCCCTTACTTCCCCTCCTCATCATCACTTATCATTCCTCATCTCTCTCTTCCTCACTTTCTGAACCCTCACTTATTTATTACCTCCTTTTTATCCCTCCCCCTCCCTACGAAACGAAACCCTAAAAACTTTCAAAAATTCGTAAGCGTCAACCGATTCGAGAGAAACCGAAGGAAGAAGGAGAAAATAAGCATATTGTTCCGGTCGCGTAATAAAGAGGAAGAGGAGGGTTAAAAAATACTTGGGCTCTGAAGCGTGTCTTCGGATCTTGAAGCATTGATCGATCGGTCGATGGCTGAATCGACGGATCGATCCGTGTTGTGTCCCGGATAAGACGTAGACGATGTCGTCGTCGTCGTCCTGCATGTTGTTCAACTTGGACCACACACACTGAACCAGCATTTCCTTTCTTTCTCTATAGACCTTTCTCCTTCATTATTGCCTTTTCATTCTTCAATCAATCAGTAATTTACAAACATCCCATGATGGTTAAAGTTAACCCGGCCCTGTTGAAGAAGAAGAACTATGAGGGATATTTCGTGAATGGAGTGGACAGGAAGACAGTTTTATAAATTTTCTGTCGAAGTTTTGCAGTTCTTTATTATATCTGTCTTCTCAATTATTTTGTTTTC
This sequence comes from Neuroterus valhalla, assembly GCA_011762715.2. Taxonomy (NCBI): domain Eukaryota; kingdom Metazoa; phylum Arthropoda; class Insecta; order Hymenoptera; family Cynipidae; genus Neuroterus; species Neuroterus valhalla. Next base: position 9,160 of record WSXT02025848.1, on the reverse strand, counting down.
TTTTCATTCTTTTTACCTTTCAAGTTGTTATATCCTGAGGGACTTTAGTTTTATGAATGGATCGCCATGGTATGAATTGACAGCTCTCTGATATGTATTTGGAAAGTAGCGGAAATAAAATTGTTAAAATAAAATAATTTTTAAAGTACAACGATAATAATGTATTGTAAAAAATAGGTTTCAATTAAAAAATGACTCCAACGTGCAGGATGTCATAGAAATAAATAGAAAATAAATCAATTAATTGGGTATTGATCAAGATAAAACTTTTCATAGAATGGAACAGATCTCGTTCTATATTATTGAAGAAGAAGAATTAACTATTTTTCTATCAATTATAGGATACCTTGAATAGAAACGAGATAAATTGTAATAAACCAAGCAAACAAAGATTTTGACCATTCTATTACTGTAAACTATAAGATGCATAATCATAAACATTCTATATTTTTAACATCAGCTACGTATAAATTGTTTGTGTTGTACACAAAAACTGTACTTCGCAGACCAACGATTTCAATTTAGACATATTTTCAAAATTTGTTTATAATTGAGACTTTGAAATGGAAAAATAATTTCATATTCTTGAGCAGGATCTCTGTAAAATTTATCAAAATCTCTGGTAGGTCCTGTATGAAAGAATAGAATAGAGTGTCGCTGTGAGCGTACGCTTTAGAGTGGAATGGGAGCAGCTGAGCTGTAGGTGGTAGGAGCCGCCCTCCGCTGGTCTTCAGTTTCCCTCCTTGCGCTCTTTCCTTCATCAGCTGTTGAGATCCAAAATTCCAAAAAATTCCAAACAGCGCTTTTCCTTCACGGATTATGACCAATTCTTATTCGATATTTTATTTTTAAACTTCATTATTTTCGGATAATCCTTGAATAAAATCCTCTTTTGAAATTTCCCTTTCAAATTGTCAGAGAGATTTCATGGAGGGTGAAGTTATTCCGAATGAATCAACTGTATAAAGTGTTATCTGACATTTTAGGACGAGCGCGACATGTACATGTACACCTTGAAATATACGTCTTTTTGTATGCTTGTGTGCGACAACTCGCAGCTTGCAGTTTCGATTGGACCACCCAACTAGTCATCGCGGAAGTTGCTCACTTACGTTCCCAACTATCTTATTTGTGTACGAATGGGGCACTTTTTTCACATCGTTTTACACATAACATAAACAATTTTTATTTGGTAAATATTTTTTTGGAAAAAAATGAAGCTTGGATAATCATAAATAAAACTTACCAATAATTTCAATTTAATCGAGTTATTCATTGAATCCCCTAAAAAGTAATTTTCACGGTGGATAATACGATACAGTTTTCCTTGCATTATTTTGTTGATTTCCTTACATTATTTCTTCACTGTTTTAGGGAATTTACAACTATGGAATTGGAAAATTTTTATGTTTGTTCGATTATTATATTTTTGGTAACTGTAATTTGATCGATTATGAATGTGATATTCATTTTTCAAACATAATTTGCGTTTATTTTTCCATTTGTTTTTGTACCATCGAAGATGATAATTATTAAAATCCTAAAAATGCAATTGGGATAAAAATTGGATTCAAATTCTTCTTCAACGTCCAACATTCGAATTGATATCTGAAATTCCTGAAAATTGAAAAAATAACCCAAAATCCAAATTACCAAATTTGGTTAACGACCATTAAATTTCCATATTGTAATTTGAATAAATGTTGCAGCCAGGCGCGACTAAAATTGTTGGGTGATAGTAATTTTGAGAATCTTCTTCCTTAATTTGATATTTTACAAAATGATAGAGATAATTAACTTGTTATTTTTCATCATTATGAAGGGGTTCTAACCTTTCCCAAATCCATAGCAAAATTTGGGGAAACCAAAAAATCTAAAAATGGTGAATTTTCTCCGAAATATGTGGAATTTGATATTCTTCTTAAATGTGCCAGATCCGGAAGAAAGTTTGAAGACAAAATTAATTCCCCTTGAAAGACCTGAAAAAAGTCCCCTTTCCAATCATAGATATTTCAAACCGTTCTTTGAGCATGTTTTGAATGACTTTTTTTAGTAAAAATACACACTATGGGAAGTGCTTCGAAAACGGTTGAGAATATTGAAAAAGAAATTTTTGTTTGTCATTCCAAGGAAACCAATTCTTACTCACAGAAATAGCTTCCATTTTGTTAATTTCCGCATATTTGAAGAAAAATTTTATATCTGATTTCCGAACAGAAATTTTTTTTTTTTTCAAAAATTGTATGGCACCCTATCGTTGAACTTTCTTTAGACCAAAATGTTTCTTTTAACAAATAGAGCCGTTTTTATATAATTTGATTATTACTGAATATTACAATAATCGAGATATGTGAAAGAAAGTTAAAATGCACGCATAAAAGTACGAAAACTGTCTCGAAGCTTCAGAGCGCGCCCACGCGTCGCAGACGACGCTAAATATTGGCGTGAGGCGCCACGCGACAAATCTGAATTTAGAACGAATTTTAAAACCAACATTTTCTCGAGATTCGAAGGCTGATGGATAAGAAGAGCGAGAAGAAAATGGAGGGTTGAGGAGAATATAGAGATGAATAGGATGAAGGGGTAGCTAGGAGTAAAGGGGGAGGAATAAAAACAATGTGGGTTGGTAGGTGGTGAGGAGAAGGATGCAGAGGAAAACACCCTGCAAGGAAGAGAAAAATAGTGGATTAAGGAAAAATAGTAGTGTCGAATTTGTTAACAAGGGGAGGGAGGATTCGAAGAGAGGTGTTGGGTTTGGTGGTACATAGTGTGAGGATGAGAGGGAATGGGTGATAGAAGAGATACACTTGAGGGGCAGGAGAGTTTGGGAGGAGGAGGGCTAAGATGAGGATACTTATGGGAAACAATTGAGGTTCTAAAGGGACAGGACATGTATAGGAAAGCTGGTGAGGTGAAGAATGAGAGAGGGGAAGAGGAAAAGATTTTAGTGACGTGGGAGTGAGTATGTGGAGGGAAGTTTTGAAGAGAGGTGCTTGGTTTAATTGTATATAGTTTGAGGATGGGAAGGGGTGGGTAATAGAGGAGAAAGGCTTTAGGGGCGAGAGAGTTTTGGTGGAGGGTGAGACGAGGATACTTATGGAAAATGAGTAAGGTTACATAGGGACGGAACAAGGATAGGAAAGTTGGTGAGGTAGAGAATAAGAGAGGGAAAGAGGAAAATATTTTAGTGATAAGGTAGTGAGTGGATGGAATAGGGACTTGAAGAGATGTGTGTGCTTCGATGGTTCATAGTCTAAGGATGGAAGGGAATGGGTAATAGAGGAGATACGCTTGCGGGGCAGGAGAGTTTGGGAGGAGGAGGGCTAAGATGAGGATTCTAATGGGAAATGAGTTAGGATCTAAACGCAAGGTAGGGGGACAGGGAAGCTTGTTAGGTAAAGAATAAGAGGGGGAGAGGGGGGAAGATTTCAGTGACAAGGGAGTGAGTGGAGGAGGGACTTGAAGAGGGGAGTGTGGTTTGGTGGTACATAGTCTGAGGATGGGGAGGAATGGGTTATGGAGGAGATACGTCTGAGGGACAATAGAGTTAACGAGGAGGTGGGGTAAGGTGAAGATACTTATGGGAATTAATTGAGGTTCTGAAGGGACAGGATAAGGATGGGGAAGCTGGTGACATAAAGAATAAGAGGGGGAAAGAGGGAAAGATTTTATCGGCGAGGGAGTGAGTATGTGGAGGGAAGTCTGGAAGAGAGGTGTAAGGTTTGGTGGTATATAGTTTGAGGATGGGAAGGGGTGGGTAATAGAGGAGATAGGCTTTAGGGGCGAGAGAGTTTCGGTGGAGGGTGAGACGAGGATACTTATGGAAAATGAGTAAGGTTACAAAGGGACGGGACAAGGACAGGAAAGCTGGTGAGGTAAAGAATAAGAGAGGGAAAGAGGAAAATATCTTAGTGACAAGGTAGTGAGTGGGTTGAAGAGGGACTTAAAGAGATGTGTGTGCTTTGATGGTACATAGTCTGGGGATGGGAGGGAACGGGTAAAAGAGGAGATACGCTTGAGGGGCAGGAGAGTTTGGCAGGAGGAGGGGTAAGATAAGGATACTTATGGGAAATAAGTGAGGATCTAAAGGGAAGGTAAAAGGACAGGGAAGCTTGTTAGGTAAAGAATAAGAGGGGGAAAGGGGGAAGATTTTATTGACGTGGGAGTGAGTGAGTGGAGGAGAGACTTGAAGAGGGGATTGTGGTATGGTGATACATAGTCTGAGGATGGGAGGGAATGGGTTATCGAGGAGATACGCTTGAGGGACAATAGAGTTAGGGAGAAGGCGGGATAAGATGAGGATACTCATGGGAAATAATTGAGGTTCTAAGGGACAGGATAAGGATGGGGAAGCTGGTGACATAAAGAATAAGAGGGGGGAAGAGGGAAAGATTTTATCGGCGAGGGAGTGAGTATGTGGAGGGAAGTCTGGAAGAGAGGTGTAAGGTTTGGTGGTACAAAGTTTGAGGATGGGAAGGAATGAGTAATAATGGAGATACGCCCGAGGGGCAAGAGAGTTTGGGTGGAGGGTGAGACGAGGATACTCATGGAAAATAAGTAAGGTTTCCAAGGGACGGGAAGAGGATAGGAAAGTTGGTGAGGTAAAGAATGAGAAAGGGAAAAAGGAAAAGATTTTAGTGACGAGGGAGTGGGTGGTTGAAGGGGAGACCTTAAGAGAGGTGCTTCGTTCATTCGTACATAGTTTGAGGATGGGTGGGGGTGGGTAATAGAGGAGATAGGCTTAAGGGGCGAGAGAGTTTGTGTGGAGGGTAAGACAAGGATACTTATGGAAAATGAGTAAGGATCAAAAGGGAAGGTAAAAGGACAAGGAAGCTTGTTAGGTAAAGAATGAAAGGGGGAAAGGGGGGAAGATTTTAGTGACGAGGGAGTGAGTATGTGGAGGGAAGTTTCGAAGAGAGGTGTGTGGTTTGGTGGTACATGGTTTGAGGATGGGAGGGAATGGGTAATAGTAGTGATTCGCTTGAGGGGCGAGAGAGTTTGAGTGGAGGAAGGGAGAGACAAGGATACTTATGGGAAATGAGTGAGTTTCTAAAGGGACGGGACAAGGACAAAAAAGCTGGTGAGGTTAAGAATGAGAAGGGAAAAGAGGAAAAGATTTTAGTGACGAACGGGTGAGGGACCGGAGGCATGTAACGGGGTAGGGGGAAGATGATAGATGGACGAGACGAGAGGGAGAGATACGAATAGGATATGTTATAAAGTTTAGACGTTAATAAAGAGGAAGACTGAAATATAGTAGAGGAGAAGATGAGTTTGCGTAGGAGTAACCATTACAGGAAGGGAAATTGTTCAAGTGAGGAGAAAATTTTCAAGTGAGGGGGAAATTTTTAAGGGAGTAAGAAATGCTGGAGTGAGTGTTAGAGGTCTTCATAGTTCCACTTCCTTTGATTTTTGTTTATCCATTCCTTTGTAATCATTCTTATTTCAGACTCAGAAGCTCATTTTCAATGCGAAAATAATAGTAGAGAGCCAGGTGCAGGAGTAAGCTACAGTAAATTTTTTTCAAACAAACCATTTAGCAGCGTAATTTCTCTTACTGTGAGGAAACAGGTGTGCGTGGATGAGTTAAAAATAAGAGTCAAGAGTCATCGGTTCCGAAAATAATTTTGCAAATAGGACATTTTCAAAAATTGAGTACACTTCAATCGAAAAAATTCGATGGCTCCTTTGGGAGTAATTTGAGCGGTCGAATTTCTCTTTTTTTATTGCGGACGAGGACAAGGACGGAGCCTAAGGCTAGTGGAGTGCGCAAGATGAACCGTGAAGTGGAGACGGTCCTTTAGCTTCAGCAGTGGCGCTTTGGGTGGTCTCGGGTTCAACGTGGGTGGCCACTCACTAACACAATTTTGATATTAAGGAATCTGTGCGTGTATGAACTAGAATTTGAACGTGTATTCGCACGCACGAGCGCACACGTGCTTTGCGGCGATATATCATTTTAGTGAGGGCTGCGAAGCGCCTATCAACATCCATTCGAAATGGACCGATCTCACTGGTATTTAGAACCCTGACGATCGCGAAACCCTTATCGATCCTTCATTTTCATTTCTAGCCTCATCCTCAGGATCCCTTCTATTCCTAAAAAGAGACTCCCGTGGATCCTAGACCCAAGACTATAGGTTTCAATATTTATCCACAGTCTACACAAATACCAGTAGCTAAAATTATCATATTTTTTGTATATTTTTTTGTTGAAGCTGAAGTGCTAACTGCAGAAGAAATAAATTCTCAGTAAAGATTGTAAGGGGTTAAAATTTAATGCACCAATAAGCATTAAATACCGAAATACACAAATACCAGTAGCTGAAATTATCTATCATATTTTTTTTTTTTTTTTTTTATTGCAGCTGAAGTGCTAACGAAAGAAGAAATAAATTCTCAGTAAAGATTCTGAGTCCTGAAATTCAATGCACCAATCTGCCAAAAAGTTCAAATAGAACGGCAATAAATTCTAAGGGTCTGTAAAACCGAAAGAGTTTCAAATATAAAAGCGTCCAGGCTGTAAAGCTATAAATCGCTAACAAATTTAGTTATCTTCGGAATGAACATTTCTCAACTCGTTAAGTTGGAGATTTGGAGAGTCCAGGAATTTTTTTTATGTAAAGCTTGGGTTAGTTGGAAGCTTTTCAAATTTGAGCTCTTTGGAACACTTCTCTCCTAAAATTTATAATATTTCCATGATAGCGTTACTTCATTTTTGGAGATCTTATGCAGAGTCGCAGGGAAATTTATAAAATAATAGATTTTTGTTAGAAATATGTCTTCAAATTCTGGTCACCACGAAAATTTTAATTTTAAATTTTTTCTGTTTTTTTTTACCTGAATAAAATCTGAGAAGAACATTCACGATAATTCCTCGGATCGCAAAAATTTTCGTTGTCCATAAAGAAAAACAAAAATCATAGAACAATTCTTGGTAATGTCAGGCAATTCAAATAGAGAATCAAAACATCTTAAGTCCATCAATTTTGAATTAATTTTTAATTCTAAGGTTTTTGAAATCGGAAAATTCAATATTGTATAAATTTTACAATTTGAAGCGCATAACTTTGTCGGAGAAGAAAAATCCCAAATGTTGAAAAATACCGAAAACCCAATAACCGAAATTTCAAAAGGCCGACAAAAATTATCGGAAACGTTTATTGATGAAATTGAAATATTCTGAAGGTAAAAGTAATGAAACTAGAAGAATACAGAAATTTTGAATAATCAATGTTATTAAATTCCTAAAATCATAAAATTACGGAAATTTCAAAACCCTCGGAAATTTCTATAAGGGGCTGCTTAAGTATTACGTAAGAACTTTTATAGTCACTTTTGAAAAAAACATTATCATCTCAATTGTAGGCAATAATATTCATTGTACCATAAATTATAATTGATCCCAATATTTTATTATGTAGAAATGTTCAAAAACGTCATACTTGAAATGTCCCTTATTTACTTATTCCAAGAATTTGAAATTTTTTGATAACATAATAAGTTTAAGTATTTAATGATGCGGGAAATGAACAATTTCGCTATTTTGAAAATTTTTGTTCTGAAATAATGGTATAATCACACAATTTTTGACATAATTCCCGAAACTGAATATGGTAATTTGAAATTTCTTGATTTTCTTCTCGATTTTTCTATAATAGTTAATTTTTACGTTCGGAAAATTTGAATTTCGTGATTAAACAATTGCAATTTTTTCTGGTAATTTGAGATTGAGCAAATTGCCTGTTAGTAGTTACAGACTTTTTGGGTATTTTCGAACATTCAGAATTTTGATTTTCCGAAGTTCTGTTTAACTGGAAAATTATTTTCAAACAAACTTATAGACATTTTTTTGTCTTTTGATTTTATATAATAACTAGCTTCGCCCTGTGGCGGCGGCTTCGCCGCCGCGTTGTAAGCGTCTTGTGGCGGCGGCTACGCCGCCGCGTAGTAAGTATGCTATTTTATTGCTGTTTTCCAGCTCAGTAGTTTACGTGTAAGAGCGTAACAAACATAGGAACAAACTTACATTAGCATTTAAAATAGCAGGTCGATCAAAATTTGTCCTTAACAGTAGAGAAGTTTTGTTGCTTCATTTTTTCATATGTTGTGTAGTTTTTCTACAGATCTAATTTTTTAATCTCTTATCTTATTTTTCACGATTAAAACAAAAACTACGCATCCAATGGGAAAAATGACAAAAAAATGGGCTAATGGGCTCTATCTTTTTTGGGCTAACAACTCCTCTTTATCGATCTCCTGTTTGAGCCTTCGTAATTCTTTTAGAAATCTAATGTTTATAATTATTTTTCCTGATTGAAATGAAAACTACATATCCTGTTAAAAAAAAGATTGATGAAACATTGAAAGATATTTTTCTGGTCAAGAACTGGTGTCTATTTGTTTTTTTCCAGAGCTTGTGCCCATTGTCCAAAATTCAAATTTTCTAATTTTAATATGGGTATTCATGAAAGGATAAAAAACTACTTGTCCTGTCAGAAACTAAATATTATCAAATTTGAGGAAATTTTTTTGGGGTACAATTTGTGTTCATTTATATTTTCTCCCACCTTGCATAGTTAGACCAAAAAATGAAGCTTTATATTTTTCATTTTTTTTGTGCGACAAAAATGTGCATTTTTGATTTTTTGAAAAGATTCAAAAAGTTGGTATTATCATCTTGTAAGGCTTCTAAAATGAAACATTTTTTCTCTTTAACTTTTTTTTATATCTAGAATTGTTCAGCTGAAAATTCTTATCTTTGTTTAAATTTTTGAATTTTGAAAATGCCCTATCTCTCACAATTTTGTTTTCATCAAGAAACATCATAAGGAAAAATTTATCTACTTATTACTTACTACAGAAATCCATACTTACAATTTTTAAGGCTTGACAAAACGGTCTAAAAAACTTTCAAACTTTTTGAAATTTCAATCCAAAATATCTGGCTTTCGAACTTGACCTTAAGTTTCTGACACTCAAAGAGTGTATTAAATGCCAATCTATAAAATTAGTTTTTTAAAAAGTTATCTGGTTCACAGACAGACATACAGATAGACACATTCGTGAAAACCCGTTTTCCAGGTTCAGGGGGTCTCAAAACGTGGACATTTGACAAAAACGGGGGGGGGGGGGGCAAATTTAACACAAAACCAATACC
>WSXT02025837.1:0-13925 GCA_011762715.2 Neuroterus valhalla | reverse complement strand
AGGTACCGGGCTCACGACTCTCCGTGGCCCGCCGAAGCTCTTCCAGAGTGCGAGGCGGGAATCGACCCCACAATCAGACAGTACTGTGGGTCCAAAGCTCATGCCTTAGCCCCCACGACCAACTGACCACTCTACTGTTGAAGGAATCAGAATTCTAGAAAACAAAATTATACAAACTGCATCTTGTCAACTTTTAATAGAACTAAAGGATTATAACCTACCGAAAGTGGAAGCTCATGGAGGTAATTTGATTAGAAAATCTGTCAAAAAACTCGACTTCCTTGAAAATAATCAATCTTCGTTTCCTGTTATTCACACCGAAAACTTTGTGAAAAATCTAACTAATCCAAATGTTCCAAAAAATGTAACCAAGATTCTATCCTTAGGTGGAAATTTCTCTATGCCTGACACTAAGGAAACATTGCCTTTCAATGATTTTATCGTGGGGATTGAAAAAGATCTATTAAAATTTCAAATAAGGTTTTAAATTATCTCAGATATAACCTTACTTTCAATCTAAAAAAATTTCTTACTTCAAAAATTATTTGGGATGCGAATCAAAAAATTCTTGAACCGGAAACTAGAGAAACTAGACTTTTCATTAAAAATAATCAAAATCTGATTATATCTAGATGTGATAAAGGTAATACCACAGTCATATTTTGGATGATCAAAAAGCCTTTGAAAATATTAAAAACCCTACAATGAAAATAGAACATGATTCCAATAGAATGGCGAAAGAATGGTGGGATAAGTTTCTGATTGATAGAAAACTTTCAAAAGCGTCTATCCCTCTGGAAAGTATTGAACATGGTGCTTTGGCCCGACAAAATATTGTATTTACGATGTTAACTCTGGACATTGGGGATATTGTTCCATTCTTTATTTTCAAATCATCTTATTAATTTGATCATGTTCCTAATGTGGTTCTCTGTTACCCTGCATTGTTATCGTCGCTCCGATAAATGGAGGAGATATTGTATTTTTGTTACACCTAAAGAGGCTCCACGTCGTGGTGCGCAAGCTCGTTTTTTAAAAATAAGCATAGATCAGTAGATTGGAACATAACATCTACGTAATTAAAAAAATTTTAAACTTTCTTAGAGATACTAATGGTCTACCACCTTGGTTTTATGGGTTGGTAAAACTACACAGAAAAGACCTGCCGGTAAGACCTGTCACATTATAAATAGGTTTACCCCTGCCTCATTCGTCATAATATCTAAAAAAAATTCTCAAAGAAATTTTTAACACGTCAGAATATATTATAAAAGATGGTTGGAAACTTGTTGAAAAAATCAAACATTTAAATATTCCAGATGACCACACTGTTATATCACTTGACATAGTCTCAATGTTTTCAAATATTGATCCTAACGTAGTAAAATAATATGTATAATAATATCATAATAATATGTATAATATATATGCATAATATGTATAATAATATAATTCCAGATGAACTGAAATAATCATGCAAGATATGGAAGAAGAAATTATTACAAATCCAGTATCCAAAATTTTGTTTCATTTTCGTTACGTAGACGATACACCGATATGTCTGCAAAAAACCAGGTGCAAGAAATTTTAGAAGAATTTAATAAAAAAGGAGGAACTTCAAATTCACACTGGGAGCATCAGTTGATAAAAAAATTGATTTTCTTGATTTACAAATTATTTTTGAAAAATGATACATTGAAACATATTGGTATTAAGAAGCAATTTATTCTGGAAAAACTTTAAATTTTCTTCAAAATGACCATATTAACCACAAGGAAGGAATCATTTTCTCTCTTCGTGATAGAGTAAAAAAAACTTTCAGAACCTCAATTTCACGCTAAAAATATTGGTATTAAATACGAAATATTGATTAATAGTAGTTTTCCTCAAAATAATGATAAAATCATTGACTATTCAAAAATTATCTCTTTACCTTACCAAAAAGATTTTCATCTGACAATGATAAGAATTCGTAAAAAATAAATATGTCCCTCATCTTCACAATTAAGAATAAATTGTCCAATATTCTTTTACAAAAAAAGTAATACAGGTTTATGCAAAGATGCTACTGATGAATGCAATCACCAATTTGATCATAACTCCAAAAATGTTTCAATTTTAGGGGTGGAAAGTAAATATCATGATAGGAATATTTTAGAAATGATTAACATTGTAAAAAGCGAAGCTACTGTTGATTTTAGATCCGTTGCTGAAAATCTTAGTATAATATACCGTGACGTTAGTAAAACTTTCCAGAAATTTAAGTAAATTATGAAATTTTTCATTTTCTCCAGTTCATAACCTAAACATTTTACACATGGGACTACAAACATGTTGTCCCGCAACAATTTTGCTAAAAACTTCAAATAACTCACCACAGTACAGTTATACAACTTCCATAGGTTGCAAAAATGGAATCTATACAAAATTTGCTACCTCTTTCCACAAAAATTCGTAACTAACATGAATAACATCTAAATTTTACTACTCTGAAACTCGCATATAGATTTTTTGAGATATCAAGGAACCTAACTAAAAAAATGAATGTTTTTCAGTATTTTTGATTATTGGTCAATAAAAATATCTGATATATAATTCAACACTTCTTCACTTTATGCTATTTAGGTTAAAAATTGAAGTGTTGAAATTTTCCACACCTAATGATTGTTTTGATGATAATAATAACTATGCTTAGCAAAAATTTTTAAACTCAAATTTCACACATGGTAAGTCTATACCTCAAAATTGTTTTACATCTATTCCTAACCTTTACGAGATTAGTGGGTCATGTAGTAATATACTATGTATCCTCACTTGTTACAGTCCTGATGAGGCCACAATATTGATTTGGCGAAATGCCTTGACGTTGACATTTTAATAAAATAAGAATTGTTATCTCTTACCACTCATAATTAAATCGCAAGACCAAAGGCCAAAAACTACAACCTTATCTCATATATAACTATTGTGTAATATAACATACTTCTGGAACATAGAGACCATATATCATTGAAAATTTCAAAAGTTGTGGGAGTCATCAAACAGGTGTACGGAATCGGAAAAAGTTGTAATAAATATTATTATAGGTTAATAGATAGTTTGATGCAGTGAGTTTGCTGGAATCAGGCTATGTGGAACCGATATGTTGATCGAAACAGATGCGGAGGATTAAATAGTTACAAGAAATATAAATCACATAAGGTTGAGAAGTAGACCGGAGGATTATTTCATTAAATGAGAAAATGGTGTCTAAAATATGAATTAGGAACAAGTACGAAAGAGAGCTTAGCGGGAGGAAAACTAGGGGAAAATGCGAGAAACAGAGAAAGAGAGTTATCGAGAATGTGTAATGAAGGGTTAGCAAATTTAGGAAAGGGGCCTCCGTCTTACCGCGACGGAAGAAAGAATAGAGCCAATTTTTCAGAGAATAGAGAATGGAGGGAGAAGGGCATGTAGTCTCGTAAGAATCGGATAAGAGAGATTGAGAAAGGCTATTATAAGATGAAGAAGGATAGATGATGAGATAATTCTATTGAATACCAAAATCAGAATTTAGAAAATTTGATTCAATTTGAAATCCGATTGGTGGGTCTTCAACAATTTTATCCGTAGTGCTTTCTCATTACTGGCAAGTTATCAAGTGCCCAAAAAATCCTCCTCTATTTTTAAAATAACTTTAACTTCTGATGATCACAAGACGGTACTTCCCCTCATTGTATCGAACTCGAGTTCGGGAATTCCCTATTTCTAGAACACTTTATCAGAGAAACTTGAACTGTTATCGGCGTCACAATCAAAGCTTTCTAAGCTTTCTAGTGAGGTTGAAACTTTGACTGTTCGTGGCTTTTCTCAGTTAGGTATCTTGTTCAATCGAAATATCGCAAGCCACAAGAGAGTGCTTTTTACACAATCCTGGAGAGTTCGATTCTGAGGTGTTGGGAAAGGCAGTGGAGAAAGTTTCGATTCAGAGAGTGGGTGAAAAAGAGGAAGAAATCGTTTCTTCCATAGAAATATGTTTTGCGTGGTTTCTTTATAGTGCGAAATAATTTCTTTCTGTGAAAGCATTGCTTCCTTATCTCGATTCTCACTCTCTTGCTCGCTGGTTTATATCGCAGCCTTGATTTTTTTTATATTTGACGTTCCTCTCCTTATCGTTTTCTCATCTTTTATCAATATTTTTATGCATCTTATATCTGAATTTTGAATTCTAAATCAATGTCTATATGCTCTCATTTCGTCTATCTTCGGTTCTATTTTATCACACCTTTGTGATATTAACTTCTTCTTAACCCTCATTTTCCGTCTCATGTTTATCACTCTTTTCAACTCTCCCCTTCCAAAAAATTGCAGCTAGCGGATCATTTATCAATCAAAATGGAAATAAACATAAAAGTTAGCTTGTCGATTCTTACTACAATACTATGAATGATTGAGTATAATGACTTTGAGATTTTTTCCTTTGATTGAATTCAAGTCTATCCCATTCAGAATTTTTTCACCCTCTTCCTTATTTTCTATAAATGATTCAGACGAGATGAATAGCAGGGCCATTCTATCAAGAAAATATTTCCGAATCTCATCTTGTGTGTTTGATTTTTCCCTTTTAAGATGGAATGAATACATAGGAAAATAAATTTGAAGGTTCTATGCCTATAGAGCAGATTTTTCAACCACTCCAATTTATACAATGAATTATTTTCCATATCAGAAATGTTTCGTGTCGGTCCTTTTCGTGTGAGATAAATTTTTTTTCACGAATTCTATCATGAATTAAAGGTTTCAGATTAGTAATTTATTTTTGTGGAATGGTACAGAGGAGTCGACTTAGCAGCCCAAAAATAGATTTCTAGGTTTTCAAAAATTCTGGTGGAGGGAGGAATTCTCTATAAGGATCAGCAAGAACATGTGAATCGATTTTTTGAGATGTGAGGTCGATTTCTATATCCATGCCACTTGTAGAAGATCCTGGTACTTCGAAAAAAAAATCATCAGCAATATTCTTCATTTACGTTCATTATAGGTCAGGTCACACTACTGCACCAGAGGTCGATATTTTTTATTAAAAAATTATAAGATTGCGAAAAACAACTTCCTTCAACTAGTTTACTTAATGGCAACACTCTAAGGTTATGATCGCCTTAATACTAAAGTTTGGCATTCAAACACAGAAGAATTCATAACTCGAACCGTATTTGAAATCTTTCAAGGATTTGAGATTAGGAAGCGTTATTTCTCAAAAATTTAGGTCTTTCCTTTGAATTTGTTCTCGAAGGTGATTCACGTTATTTGACGATTTTAGATTGCGTAGGCGTTTAAAGACAAAATAAGTATTTAAAACAAAGATCATTAGGTCTGGAACAAGATTTACTGTAGTTGAACACTTTCGAACCCAATAAATGTTTTGTATAAAAAATTATGTTTCTGTTTTATTTTGCATTGAAGATGCTCCAAAGTTATGCCAACATTTTCCACGTTTTCTCTTCTTCTTTTTTATCTCCAAGAGAAATCAATGCGTAGTAAATAAGGGATTTTCCCCCCTATGGTATATTATTGTTATTGATTAGGAATAAATATTTTTCATTCGAAGAGGAAATCTCAGATTGTAACTTTTTTCTCAAGATGCTGATTCTTTTCTTGTCAGAAATCGTAATTTTTAAATCCGAGGAGTCATGTTTTGAAAAAGACTTGCGACTATTCAACAATTTCAGGTTATGTTGACATCTTCCCGAACCCACATCAAAATTGTGTAACATTTCCTTGTCTATGTCACTGTTGTTATTCTCCGTACCTTTACCTTCATTCAGCTTCTTGGAATAATCCCTCATACAGTCTCCAACTTTGTCCAAAACCTGTATCATTGCACCCTCAGTATTTCTAATTTCGACTACCTCAGTGCTAGTATTTCCCTTCCTAGTCTTCTTTACCCATTCCCAAAATAGTTTCTTATTTCTTTCACAATCATTTTGAATTCTCGTATCTTTTTCTTCTCTGACTTCATTGTTGCTACCTTCTACTAGTATATTTGTCCCCCTTTTTTTATCATTACAATGATTTATTTTCCTTGTCCTTTTCCTATCACTGAGACCTCTGATATTTAACATTCCTGAATACGTTTCTTTTTTTCATTGACTGCTAGGCGTATTTCGTCATCTCACAACGCATTACCAGACTTTCTTCCTACAGTTTCAGTACCATACACTTCCGATACACTCTAGAAGATTTCATTCCGCAGTATTATCCATGCATCCCTTACATGCCCTAAAAATTCATCCAGCATTTTTGAATGTGCTACTTGTACTTCTAGTGCAACAAGTTTACATGCGTATTTTTTTGTGCCTGAATCGAGTGTTCGTAATAAACAAATTCCTTTCAAGGCACAAACTGATCATTGTATCCCCATTGCCATTCGTTTTGGGGTCCCCGAGATTACCAAGTACTCTGTCAGTATCTTTGCGTTGCATAGCAACCCAACCATCCATGTCTCCGAGTAATTTTATTTTTTCGCTTGAAGCAAATGTTACTGTCATATCTGGTACGCAAAAAATATCTAGCCTCCTTGCGCGCATGATATCCTGCATCTTCTTTACCTTTGGATAATTTACACCTCTGGCATTCCAAACAACAAGTCTCGATTCATTACCTGAAACTTTTTCAGGAGTACGCGGTCCGTTAAGGTAGTTCGCTCGCGACAGTAACATTCAAAAGTTAACTTTTAGATAGATGCGAGAATTGAGCATTCCTATTGTCACCATTAGTGAACAATTTTAATTGAGTTTGTACACTCGCATAGCAACGATCTATACAAATACACACATTCACATTAACAGTTCCTTAGGCGACGCTGATACTGTCTAACCCTACTATGTGTCACGCGAGAACCGAAATATTATTCTTTGCAGCATTACATCTTTCATACGAAACGGCCTATACTTGATATCTTTTGAAATATAACTCACACGGTGTTTGTCTGTATTTCTTTGGTTTTGAGGCTCAATGGTAAGCTTCGTGTCCATACTAGACATTTCAATGTTGGTAATGCCCATGTTAGCTATTGGAGACCGATGCGAAAAGTACTGAACATAATTGACCGTATTTGACTTTTGAAACGGTCAAATCAGCTTTATAGGATATGAATCGTTGGGTAAGGTAAGTAAGGTCCCATTTCGGCGCAACTACCTTCATTAAAGTTTCATTCCCGTAATCCGAAGTAATATTATAATTTGCATTCTTCATTGTGTAAATTATCAACCCAAGCACTATGTTCATAATTTATCTGCTGCTGTTGGCTTTCGTCGGAGTCGAGTTCGGATTCGATTTGCAGCTGCGATTTCACGGTGTTTTGTGTACTTCATAGGTTTCCTCTAGTTTTGAGTCTTCCCTGTATCAACCGCCAGGAGTGGGGAAGCCGGCGTTCGCGCGCTCTTTCACCCAGGGTGTTTCCCTTGGAGTCCAGTTACGTCTCAGCCTTCGCACTGACCAGCAAGTTCTCGTTGAATCCGACGGTTGAACAGTGGTTGTCACTGGCAGACGACTGCCCAAAAGGCTTCGGTGTAAGGTGTCCGTTGGAGTGGGGTTTGAGTCGACGGCATCATCCTCCCTGCTCGGGTGGTTTGATCTTTCCTCCACCTGGGTTAAGATTCCGCCTCCCTCCTGCAAGCTGTTCTCTCTCTGAGCTCTGCGATGGGCAACAGGAGACATTAAGATCCACTTACCATGAATGTGTTCGGAGTTTCCTTGATCAATAGTTGATTTTCCCGACTTGATCATCTTTGGTGTTGTAAAAGTGCCGAGTCAGATGACGTATTACCTAGGTTGCGTCGGGACCAATATTTAAATGATATATTCTCTATTTGACTGATTGTGAATCAGCATAGCGCCATCCCTCACTGTCTCACGCCAGTCCGTCCCTATTTCTTCAACAAACCAACTTCAAGCGAGAAAATGTACTGTAAAAAAATTAATGTCTAACTAAACACCAGTCATCTAAAACAGGTACAAAAGGAAACAGGAAGAAAACATAAAGCCAGCATAAAACGAGCCATTATTGGTGAAGTTTCACACTAAAGGGCACCAGGCTTCTGCGGCCCGATCTTCATAAAAATAGAGACATCTCTAACCTGCAAACTCAAGAGAAAAAAACATTTCTTTAATAATTCTGTAGAACGTAATTTATCTTTGTTGAAGAAGAACTTGAATTCAAAGGAAAAACTTCAAAGTGGCCACAAGAAATACAAATCCCAAATGAAACAAATGATTATTCACTCAATTAAATGAGAGGCAAGTATAAGGTGCTCATCCTCATTTAATCATGCAGCCTCACCGACTAGAGATTCTTCTATTTCTTAATTCGTCACTGAAACAGAAAAAATATTTGAAACACACATTTCGTCAAATCTGGGAATAAGGAATGCGTGTTTAGGAGATCGATTGAGACACGTGATTCTCGTCGAGTCTTTTTGCCGACTGAGACAAAGGAGTAAAGAGTCTCTCTTGAAAATGAAATGGGAAACTACCCACAATATTGTGGGAAAAATTGGTACAAATTCGAACGTGAATGCTCAAATTTATAATAAAAGATGTTATTTTGTCGACTACGGTCATAAAACAATTGATTTAAGATGATAATTTTGCCGATTACTGATCCAAGAATTATTTGAGAGAAATGAGAAAAAATCCGGGACGCGGCGGATTTTTTCTCATTTCTCTAAATTATTTCTTGGACCAGTAATCGGAAAATTGGCACACGTGTTGCGTGCTTACGTTGGCCATGCGCTCGTGACACAAACATGGATAGGAATCAAAGCGGCAGCTGGATGCAGCTTTTTTTCAGCATAAACGCGGTGGACACAATAATTATCGACTTTATGATACGTTGAAAATGAAGGGACCTAGTAATTTTTTTGTCGCTCTACAGTTACACGAAGTTTCATGTTATGTGATGAAAACGACATGATGTACGTGGAGATATAAGCAACTCATTTTACAAGTACCAAAAAGTGTCCTGAAATCACCTGGGGGGTCTTCTGTTATATTTTATGATGTCCTTTCTCCTGGCCGCAGCGGATTTCTCCTCATTTCTCTAAAATAATTCTTGGACCAGTAATCAGCAAAATTACCATTCAAAATTAAATGAATGCTCAATTCTTTCTCAAATCTCATAACTCAAAATGTGATTAGTAGGTTATTCTTTTTTCACCTTCTTGGTAGAAGTTGAAGGTGGGGATTTTTTTTTATGAGCTGATGATATGTCTTTTTTGGAATGAATAAACATGTTTTTTTTCGCTTAAGAATATATTGCTAAAGTGGACATTCAGAAATTTCATCGTTTGTTTCGAATGTAAATATTTTTTGGCTGATTTTTTACTTTTTTCGGGTATAGGAAGGATACATTTAACTCAGGGATGAAGAAATCGAGTTTTTCGGTTAAATTTATTTTGGTTGCAATAACGCAGTATGTTTATACACTTGTTTCATAAAAATTCACAATCTCTGCGTGTGTCGAAAGTTTTATAACAATTTTCACAGTTGCCGAAAATCTGGAAAAAGGGAATGTTTCATAACATTTAGTTAGTCTGACTTCAAAAAAACATCAAAATTTTTTTTAATGGTCAGATCATGTACGTAAACATTCAACTTTTTGGAACTTCAGCGTTTGTTGACGAAATCAAAATAATTATAGATACCAAAGTCTTAAATCACATTGAGACAATAAGTTTTAGAATATTTGTTATCCGGTGATTTTAATATCTGGATTTCAAAAAATTCTGTTTTGGTTCCAGATTTACCAACTTTCTTTTAGATCAGGTTTCATAAGTGAAAGTGTCCCTATTTCCAGGCTTGAAATTGGTATGTTTCTTTGGAAATCGATACATTTTTTCGAGAAATTTTCTTCACTTCAAAACTCGTGAACCTCTCATTTGTTGTTGAACACAATATCGTCCTTGCGTTTTCTAGTTTTTCCTGCTTTTAGAGGAGGTTTAAAAGTTATCAGTATTTCTTTACTGCATAGAGAGATAATTCACAAAACAGTCACGTAAAAGACAGCAAACTGAAAACATTCGAAATATTACAAGAGAAAAAAAAACAAGTTGCGAGAGATGAACTCCAAGATTCTTGCCCTATTTCTGTTTCATTACATCATGATCGACAGGGAATGCGATGCAATTGGTGATCAAAATATTATTAATTTCATTAAAAAACTAAAATGTGAAATTTTTAACGAAAAGTTGTTTTTTTTCAACCATTTAAAGATTTGTTTCCTTGGTCACAACTCAATCTTTGTGGTTGGGAATGTAGTCCTCAGTTTGAACTTAACCTGGTTTGGTCTATTGCCTAATAAATAACTCTCACATGGAATACTATTTTGATTATTGCAAAGTTAATTCATATCTTTCTCTCTTTTATCATGGCTTGTTCGCCGACCTTTAAAGAGGATCCCAAATGTGTGAGTAATCCGAAAGGCGTTCCATTTTGGACATATAATTAATCCAAAAATATCTGTCAGAAAATGAAGCTCTGTGATAAACTGATGCCTGCAAACAGTTATGATTTTCATTATGTTTGTATAGCTGCATGCAAAAAGTAACGATAAATTGCTATACATCGACCATGTGAAGGAAGTGAAAATTGGAAACCTAAATTTTTGAGGACCACTGCTTAGGATTCTTCCCAGCTTTTACCTCAACGACCATTGCTTGTCCATTGCTTTTCACTGTATTTTTAAACCTTATTCCATGGTCTCCGAAAATCAAACAGAAAATTAAGATTTCAACGATATAATAAATAATACAGCTTTCCAAATTGATTCATGCGGAATTTTATTTTTAAAGAATATATTTAAACCTTTTAATATGGAATAAATATCTGGGAAGTTTTCCCAACATTCCTGACCTTGTTTAGTTTATTCCTAATATATGCTCAAGAGTTGACATTCTTTAAGGGGGTGTCACTCCGAATCGACTTCAGAAAATCGATTTTTTATTTCATTTTCTTAGAGGTTATACATTTAAGAATGTAATGCCAAACGGATTTTGCTTGATTCGTAAAAAAAAGGAGTTTTAGGCAAGTTTCTTGATACTCTGCAGGGACTTCGTGCGGCGAAGTGATCCGAAATACCGAAAACCTTATAAAAATTCAGGAAGTGAACATTTTGCTTCGCCGAATAGTCGCACATGGATTTTTAGGTCGCTGATTAAGAAAATGAGGTCAAAATTTCAAAATCCAATATAGCAGACACAAAACGGCGGACTTTTTTCTTAATTTCATGAGATTTACATGAAAATAAGTATCGTAGGTTTTTCGGGTCGCTGATTTAAAAAATGAAGTCAAAATGTAAAAACTCAAAATGGCGTATACATAATGGCGGTCTTCTTCACAAAATTTCATCAGATTTTCATGAAAAAAAGTGACGTGGGGTTCGTAGGTAAAAATGATATCCGTTTCGTACACGATCACGCGTACTTGTCAAAGAGTATTGTTCTGTTCAGTATACAGTTTTAATTTGCTATTCCGGACATGAATAAAAAGAGTAATCGAGAAAATAGAAGTTATCCTCATCGGAAGTGGTCACTTTCTAATCCGGCGAAGAATTTTTCTCTGAATTCGCCAGCACACCAGCCCAGAAAATTCGAAGGGCGGGAGAGGGTAAGTATGAAATCGATGAAACCTTGAGCTAAAGTTTCATAAATTTTTTGGCGTGTTCACAACACTTGCTGTACATATCATTTGCAAGCACTACCATGGAGATGTCAAATTTGATCGGAAAAATGATAAAGGACTCGGTTCCCAAGTTTTTATGGAATGCGAAAAGTGCGACAGTAAAGTTTACGTTGATACGTCTCCGCGAGTGGCACGTTCTTTTGAAATAAATCGTCGTATCGTGCTCTTATTGCGTCTCCTAGGTATTGGATTTGGCGGACTGAATTTGTTTTTGTGGTTTGATGGACATGAGCGAAAATTTTTCACGCAGTTTGTATTACTTGCTTGGAAAAAATTTACAACGCATCATCCGCGGTTTACGATTCGTCGACTGAAAGAGCTGCAGCCTAAGAGAAAAAGCTGATTAACTCTGGGAACCTGAACGTTTCCGGCGACGGGACGTGAAAAAGAAGAGTTTTTTTGTCATTGTTTGGGGCTGCAAGTTTGATTGGAAAACACACGCGTAAAGTTATTGACTCTATTTGCAAGAGTAAATTTTGCCAAGAGTGTTGTGCAAAAGCAAGTTTAAAAAGTTAGGAGATTGATGCTTTTAATGGGTGGTATGGATACCATGCTGAAAACTGCACCATCAATCATGAAGGAAGCTCAGGAAAGATGGAGGTCGATGGGATAATCGAAATGTTTCCACGATCCATGGCGAAGTACGGTGCCAGGTATACGACTCATGTGGGAGACGGCGATTCCTAGACATTCAAAGGGATTTTAGACCTGAATCCCTACGGTGACGAATTTATTGTGAGGAAATGCGAGTGCGTCGGCCATGACGAAAAGAGGATGGGAACTTGGCTTCGAAACGCGAAGAAAAACAATGAAGGCATATAGTCCGGGAGCCAGGTATGGTCTCGTGGCCTTTTTAATTCCCATGGATACACCAAGGTTTTTTAAATGTATTTTGGGTTGCTGAATCCGAATTTTTTGGGTGGCTGTTCGTCCGAGTGGTCAGTTTTTTGTTGATAACATTTTTTTGACAAATAATTGAAAAATTGAATTTTTTGACAAATAAAAAATTTTTCCAGTTTCTTCAGCATATTGTGAACAAAAAAGGTCTGTAGTAATTTTTTCCCAGACCAATACTTTGTGAGAAAAAAATTGACAAAATTTGAAAAAACGCGATTTTTCCCGTTTTTGACGCTATGTCACATAAGCACTATAAACTTTTTTTTTAATCTGCTTTCACGACATGCTTCCATAACATGTGTTTTATTAATAAATAAGATTTCCAGTTCGTTTGAGCTCGTAGCTTTTGGGTGGATCGAGTTGAACGCTCAAGGTTTTCCGAGCGCGCACGGCTGACTTGAGCATGTCGTCGCATCACTCACGCCTCGACATTGCGATACGGCATCGATTTCGTTGCTACTGATATTGTAACTTATTTGCTGTATCTACTGTTCTATTTTTCAGTATATACCAACTTATTCTGATATCTAAATTCTTTGTTATCAATGGATATCTGGTGCAATTATTTGGACTTGGGGTTTGCGTTATTTTAAATTTCGTATATGAATGTATTTTATATACCAAACATGTTGAACATTTATTTTTAGAACAGAATGCTTTCACTTTTTTCTTTTAGATTAATGGAAACTGCAAGTCATATATTTTTTAAATATCACTAACTAAGTGGTATTCAAATTCATCTGAAAAATAATGCTAGACGCAGAGCGTATGCGAAAGCTGCGCAGTAAATCGAGAGGGGATTTCAAAATTGAAGAAAATTTTATTTTATTTTTGAAAAATGTTGAATGAATGGTAAAGTAAATGTATGAATAACGGTGCCGTTTCAAACATCCAACATATACGACCGCTTAAAATATTGGGATACACAGTCAAGGAGAGGTAAATGTGTATAATTATGGTAGTTTTTGTACAAGTACTTAAGAATAATATTCAACATTAATTTCGGAAGTTTTTCGGTATTCAAATATTTCAGTCAGAACAGTAGCCGGGGCTTTAATGACGCGGCAATATACTTAGTTAATAAGAAAAATGAAAAATATTCGGGACTTAAAATCAAGTTATCCAGAAAGTTTTATTTCACTGTTTAAAAATATATTTTTACTTTATAATTTCTGATTTAAAAAATATATTGCTTGCAGTTCCCATTATTCTGAAAGAAAAAAGTGAAAGCATTTCGTTCTAAAAATAAATGTTCAACATGTTTGGTATATAAAATACATTCATATACGAAATTTAAAATAACGCAAACC
>WSXT02025826.1:0-13926 GCA_011762715.2 Neuroterus valhalla | reverse complement strand
GGGGGGGGGGACAGGTCGGTCAGAATTGAAAAATTTGTTTAGAAATTTCAAATGGCGTTCTAGAACAGGTCTTCCCAAAAAAGTGACTGCTTTCCCAAAACAGGTGTTTCGCCATCCCGGTGTCTTTACTAAGGGGACTGAAGGAACAGTCCGGAGTAGCGCTTTTTGAGGAAGGCGCTCCCCTACTTGAGGGGCGCGTACTCGTTCCCTACCTCCTAGAGTTTAGAAAGTAGTAAACGAGTACGCCAGCTGTTTGGTCGATGACACCCCCTAAGGAGATTCTTCTGAGGATCTGACGCTTCTTCAAGCATGTCTTTGTTCTTAAATTTACGGTCCTGAAGTAAAACTTAATTCTGGTTACAAATGCCGCAATTTGGGGACCTCGTGGCCTCAAATTCGTGACAATGTTAGGCGAAGACTTGTTGCTCATGGTCCTGATCAAGGTAATTGTAGAAAAAAAAACGCGGTTTTTTGTTTTCCTTGTTTATTGTCTGATAACTCTGATCGATCAAAGCTTCTAACGAAATTGACAGAAGGTTCCAATGACTGGAAACACCTAAGTTGTACGTTGCCAAATCATGAGAATTCTATTGCTCATCCTAACAACTATGGTAAATGGAAGCTTCATGAAAGAAATATTAAGGATAAAACGTTGATTTATGATTATTTTACTAGTGACTCTGAAGCAAGTAAAAAGTGGCGTGAAGTTTTAAAAATCATTGTTGATAAGCAGGTATTATCCTCAAGCAGGTATTTTATTGAATTTGATTGAATCTGCTAGTCATTACAATCCAATTTTAAAAACTTATATTGATAGTCACATTGAAGGCTTCATATGCTATTTTTCGCCGGAAATGAAAGATGGAATTCTTGTATTACTGGGGAATAAGTAACTGTGGAGGAGACTTTGACTGATTTTATAGAATATAATAACGAAAAAACCGGATTGGGTTCAGCAACAGAAATTTTGCAAAAACTAGAACAAGGTAACTTAAATATTGAGGATGTTAGAGGTCAAGGATATGATAATGGGTCAAACATGTCAAACATGGGAATAAACAAATATGCCACGTATGTTCCTTGTGTAAACTCTAAAACGTATATGTGATACGAGGTGGTCTGCTAGATCTTGTGCGGTTGAAGCTTTATGCCTACATTTTGCGGAAGTTTTGGAAGAACCAGAAAAATGTTATCTAATCCGTCAGATTTAGATGCTATAACAACTGCAAAAGGGCTACTAGTTCAAATAAATTTCCAGTTCATGCGCACTCTTCTGAGTTGCCATCCAAAGATATTACATCAGATAAGTCAATAAAACTTCTTTACGGGCTTTGTACTACGTTACAGAAAATGCGTGACGAGGGGTTATTCTGGAATTCAATAATTTTGAGAAATAGAAGAACATGTAGGTATCTAACTAGGTTTCTCCGATAATGGGGATCGTAGAAAGAAGAATATGCATATCGACGAATCAGAAGATGATAGTAGCAATCTCACTTCGAGACAGAAATTCGATTTCCAAATGAAGTAAGTTCTTGACACATTATTTACTCAACTAAAGTGGCGTTTTGAAGAAACAAAAGAAAATGTTTCGAATCTTTATTTTCTTCACGGTGACACTTTGAAACAAGACAGTGTTACTGATCTAAAAGGATGCGCAGAAAAATTAGTACAAAGATATGATAAGGATTTGAACGCATACGATAATAAATAAGAAATCGAAAGCTTAAAATATCAAGCTCCGAAGCTCCATTCCGAGTTCTTCCCTTGCTCTCTTGTAGAGATGTTGCAAATGCTTTACGACTTTCATTTGATCGAATCGTATCCAAATATCTACATTGCACTTTGCATATTTTTAACTTTTCCAGTTACGGTCGCTTCCAACGACAGAAGTTTCAGTAAACTTAAGCTAATAAAAACCTATTTAGGTTCTACTACTAGACAATGGTGATTAACAAGTCTGGCAAAGTTATCAATTGATAATGAATTCGCAAAAGCGATGGATTTCAACGAAATGATAGACGACTTTGCAAGTGTGAACGCTAGGAGGCAAAAATTGTTAATCTATTTGAGCAAATTATAGCAGTCACACGTAAAATTGTTTTTAAAATAAAAAATATTCATTCAAATCGAATTATTGTTTTTCCATCTATTCATTCTATTTCTCATACATAACTTTTACTATGAAAATGAAAACATTATTCAGGGGAGGGGGGAAATAAAGGGCATACCAGAGAACTTTTGCCCAGGGCGTCAAAATCTGCCGTTACGGCTCTGCTTTTCAAGGACCTCTTTGACTTCGTACGGTCCAGCATAATCTGTCAATTATTTCTTACGGTTGCACTCATTTGCAACAACCACCCGTTGCACTCCCACCGCATCACCTACTTTGAACACCCGTGGAGGAGCCCTTCGCAAATCGTATCAGCGTTTATTTTTTATCTGACCCTCCACTATCTTTCCAGCCGCTCGCTTACGCCTTTTAGCTCGATCTTGTCCAACTTTAGATTCTCCTATTTCATTTAATAACTATGTTTCGACTTTTTGTCGCGGTTGATAACCAAGCAACAGTTCTAAAGGACTTTTAGCTGTCGATTGATAAACAGTATTGTTCAATACTCATTTAACTTTGGTAACCTCTCGATCCCAGGTAGTCTCATCACTAGGCAAGCTTGAAGCAAGTGCTTTGAGAATGGTGCTATTATACCTTTCTACCTGCCTTCCGTCTCGTCTATGAACCTCTCTATTAGCAGCGCTTTAGTATTTGCAACCGCCTTTAAGAAAATGAATTTCGTGAACGCATCTACTCCAAATATCAAATAACAATTACCACTTTTCTATGCTCAAACGGTCCTAGATGATTGATATGCATCGTAAGCATTGATTCAGGTATCTTCTCAATTGGGTATAAAAATCCTGGCTTTTTACCTGCAGGAATTTTATCATAAAAGCAAGCCACGCATGTCACAATATAACATTTTACGTAACGATTAATGCGTGCGAACCAATAGACACGACGCATCTTGTCAATTGCCTTTGCGGATGCCCCGTGACCTACCTCATCATGGCACCAATGAGTAACACGCTGCCTCATTGCACTTGGTACAGCCAATTTTACTTCACTTTCCGTTTTTCGGATACTCTTTCATTTTTCAGTAAGTATTCGGAGTGGATTCTCTTTTCTTCGTTGTCCTTGGCTTCTTGCTTTAGAAACTCTCTCATGACCCTCAATTTGTTCTCTTCCATTCAAGCCAGCAGTAGTAGGTCATCATTTTCAATACGAAAAAGTTCGATTTCTTTAATCTCCTCATGGTTTACCGAATCAATAACAGCGTCACGGCTCAATGCATCTACGTGCGTCATTCTCGTCCCTGCTCTATACTCAAAGACGCAATCGTGTTCTTGTAATTGGATCCACCACCTTTCTTTACGAGGAGTCAGATCTCGCTTGACGAATGTCGCCCGAAGAGCGTTGCAATCTGTGACTATAATAAAAACAATAAGGATCAGGTAAATAAGAAATCGACACAAACTGCTTATGACAGCAAGCGTTTTAAGTTTGTATGAATGGCCACGTTGCTCCTCTTTCGTCGTCTGTCGACTGAAATAAGCGACTGGATGCAAATGCTATTGACTATTCTCATCGCGTTGCATCAAGATTCCGCTGAAGTCCCATTTGCCCGCATCGTTGTGCAACTCAGTTTTTGCTCCTCTTTCAAACAAAGCTGGAACTGGACGTGGGATAGCCTATCTTTCATTTCTCGGAAAGCATTGCTTTGCCCTTCGCCCCAACGCCAGGCTGCGTCTTTCTTAGTTAACATAGTCAGAGGTCGTCTTAACATCTCGCATAGTTTGGCTAGCAAATTGAAATTGAAATTTGGCTAGCGTTGTCACGATGGAAACACAAAATATATGTCTAATTAGAAAGTAGTTCACATGAAACTTGGAAGCTCCTTTGAGATGAACAAATCGAACGAAAATTATTCGTCCTATCGAAAAATAGTAATAAAAAATTAATAAAATTTGTGGATCTTTTTAAAATGAATAATTTTGGTCCTCAACATTCTTTTCTACCTCGCATAGTCTGACCGGAAATGTGCAATTTTTATTTTTCAAAAAGCTATTTCGATGGATAAAACCAGAAACATTGGTCAAAAATGGCTGATTAGCGAACTCGTCCTTTCTTTCCCAGCCTCAAAAAGAGTTTGCCAAAGCAGAATCCAATATAATAATTCTTTCTGAAGTCGTTGAGCCTACAGATTACGGACTTCAGACAGTCAGGCGTATACCTTCGAATTAACCGTTTTTTCGGACTCAGGGGGTCTCAAATGTGAAGATATCATTAAATCCGTTAAAGTCATTTTTCGCATAAAACCAATATCTTCTCATTCAGAATGAGAATGTAAAAATTAACGAAATTGGATATATTTTTCTATATTTTGAGGTTTTTATATACTTGTTTAGTATTCTCAGTGATGTATATAAACTTATTATCATTTTTTACTCCACTATATATACATTTTTTCCTATAACTCCTTTCTTATAACGATGAATTTACATCTTATTCTGGCTGTATATTTAAAGATTCAATGTTTTTCTCCTCATATCCACATTATCTTGTATAAACATAAGGGCATATCCAAAGAAGTCTCATTTTTTCAGAATCAAAAGTTACAAAAAAAAATCTTGAGGCACGCCTCTGAACTCTTTTCCTACATTCTATATACATATAGAAATGCATTTTACGACTAAGTGAATATCTCTGAGCATGCGCGTGATTCTCTCAAAATATAGAAACTAAAAAGTCCCTCAAATGAATTGAATGAATGATATTATATGTAGGGCCGGCGTTAGCCAACGCGAGGCCCTGTGCAGCGTACTTCCGCGAGGCCTTTGGGGTCTGCATCGATATATATGACTTGGAATCAGGAAATAGCGTTTGAGAGGAAAAGCCGTAAGGCCCACATTTACCAAGAGCGAGAAGGTCAATGTGGGCCTTACAACATAGTAATTCGAAAAGGAAGGAACCTTTTTATTATTACGACTTCATCCAAACGAAACCATCCAGACTTTTAAGCCTGGATGGAATCGTAATAATAAAAAGTTTTTTTCTTTTCGAATTACTATGTTTAATTCCTAGACGTAAAATCTGAGAATAACTCTACATCCCAAAAAAATTCTCATCATATGAATAATACAACATTTATAGGAATATTGAGTGGATTGAAAATTTAAGTTTGACAATTTGCAAAATGCTGCTGTTGATAATGAGTACCTACACACTGGGCTCATGTCAAGGTAATATATATTTTTCATTCGAATTCTGTAAATCCACTAGACCTAAATCGATACTGAAAAATTCGAATATTTTTTTGTATTCTTTTTCCAACAATATGCTAGTACTTCTAGCACAGAAGTTAAACAGCATAATTTAAAAGAATCTGAAGTAGAAAATAGTAACGATTCCTAATGTAAAAATAACTTCAAATTCCAAGAGATAAACTTCCAAAGATAAAAAGATTAAGAACAAGTTATATCACATTTGAACTGTACGTCTCTTCATCAAACATTTGAAAAAAATGTCATGTTCGACAATCATCAAGAAATCGATAATCACAAAAGATTTCAGACAATTGTCTTATTACGAGCGTCCCAAGAAATGATAAAAAAACACTAAATGACGTTTCGACATAACCTCTTACCAGAACTTCTGTAATCAGTATATAAAAGAGTCATTAGGAAACTATCTTCTTTTTCTTAAAAACTTTGAATTATCAAGCACTAACATTTTGTTTGTTTGCTCTCAGGTCCTTATCATTTTTTTCTATTATTTACAATACACATCTATAATCAATACACAACTTCGAGTTCAAAATTTGAGCGCGAGGCCCCTCTGGGCGCGAGGCCCTGTGCGGTCGCACAGTTTCGCCACCCCTAAAACCGGCCCTGATTATATGAACGGGAGGTGGAAGAGGGTTGTTTCTTCTTCTCGAATGCTCTGAATACTTTTGAATAGTATGTAAATTATCGTTTTCTCAATTGAAAAATATATATCATGTGTCTGCAAACAAATAATACGGACCTTTTCCGGAGAGTTCGTCATCCTCTTCCATAATTCCTAACCATCATACTCTATCTTTCATTTTGAGTTAAGGTCAATTGTTTTTCCAATACTGAAATGTATATCTTGACCATATAGAAAAAACCGGACAAAAATTTAACAGTCAGATAAAAATGTATGTATATCTAATTTGTTATTCTTACAACGGAGGATTGCGGAACATCATACGGAAGCTAGAGCTGATCTCTAATGCTAATGTTTGGTATGTTTATGACGTCCAGTCTTCCTCATATTAGCTTCTTTCTCATGTGAAAAATAAATATTTAATGATACGTAGTTATATTAGGATGCATTATGAGAAATGGACTAGTATGCAAAATAAATGGCGTTCAACGATCCATTCAATTTGGATATCAAAATTTGATAAAAAATGGTATCAAATATGATTTGCTATCATTAGGTTATCATTTTTTATTTTTTAGTTTTCAGAGAAAAAAAAAAATTTTCTTGAACTCGCTTCTCATCTAATTCTCCAGGAGAGGATTAACGCATTAAAATACTGACATATTTAATATGCGGAAATTTCATCAAAAATTGATTTTATATTTTAAATTTTGACCAAAAAAATGTTAGTTTTTGAAAAACTTCAGGTCTTCCAAATACAAAAACATCTAAATCGTGGACATTTTTTCAGACTAGGAATCCGATAGAAACAAGTGATATTTTTCTATTGTTTGCCTATTTTTTGTAATATTTCAGAATCATCTGAGTATTTAAGAAAAAGTTGCAGACAAAAGTAATTCGTTTTAAGGAAATCAAACTTTTTTGTGGAATAACATTTTTTCATCAACGTCCAACCTTTGGATGAAAACCATTTATATGCATATTTCAACTCTGATTTTATACGATATGCACATGATTCTTAAGGCACAGAATTTTTCCTGTGAGAGCGTTTTTTGGCCACTAAAATACATCAAAGACAGCAAAAAATTGAATATTATCTTAATGCGCGCGATTCCCACAGCTTTCAGCCTTAAATGATTAATAATAATGATAATAATAATAATAAATCTTCATTAAGTTGCCAGTCAGGAAATAAAATGAACAAAAGATATATAAGGTGGATCCAAAAAATAAATCAAAGGGCGAGGTACATCTCACAGCTGCTTTACAACCAAAACAGAGCAGAGTACTAGAGCAGAGTACCTCAATAAAATTACGGAAGATAATTTTGACCTTAGGAGACAGCATCACACTAGATAAAATTACCACAGAAGCGAACACACTCGAAGCTGTGAATTACCAATTGGGAGACTATGGGAATAAGGATAAGAGTCAAGAAGTGAACGAAATAACGAATAAGAGTATTAAAGCATCATGGGGAATAAGGAATTATCAAAACCAAAAAAAAAAAAGGAGATCGGTAGAAGTGCAGTAGATGTGCAAGCAGCAAACATTCTTCACTAGACACTAGATGCCCAGCTAGAGGCAGGAAATGTTTTTCATGTGAAAAAATGGGTCACTTTCGTCAGTATTGTAAGTCACAAGGAACTCGAAGAAGGAAAAACGATTCTCCCGAAAGAGGGAATGTCGCTCAGCCATGGAAAAAACACAAGAGAGAAAGAGAAGAAACCGATTATGTTGAAGAAGAAAGAGTGGACTATGTTTTTCACATGGATAAGGACGTGACTATAGAAAGCACTGTAGATGGTGTTGAGATTGAGATGTTAGTAGACTCAGGATGTAGATTATATTGTTACAGATAAAACATGGGACGCTCTGAAGAGGAGGAAAGTGGAAGTTTACAGTCAAATTCGCAAACTAGACAAAACTTTCCTACCATATGTTAGCAGGATTCCGTTGGAGGTAATGGGTTCATTCATAGACATGCTCGGAGTCAACGAAGAGAAGGAGGAAACTATTTTTTACGTTATTAAAGGAGGGCCAAAAGACCTATTGGGCAGGGAAACAGTAATGCGGTTGGGAATAGTAAAAATATGCGTGAATGTGAATCAAGAGGTGAGGGGAAGATTTCCGAAGTTCAAGGATATGTTGATAGAAATCCCTATTGAAGACTCTATACGACCAGTTTCGCAGCCTTGCCGGAGAATACCTATCCCGCTAGAAGAAAAAGTTGAGAGCAAAATTAGAGAGTTGTTGGAATGCGACATAATCGGAGAAGTGAGAAAACCTTCCAAGTGGGTGTCGCCTATTGTACCAATATTGATACGAGAAAATCACCCGTTACCCTCTATGGACCAACTGCTACCCAAAATAAAGAAAGCAAAGTATTTCAGTAAACTAGATCTTAGAAATGGGTTTCACCAAGTGGAGATTGACCCAGATTCTAGGCACATAACAACATTTATAACATCAGCTGGTCTTTATCAGTATAAAAGATTGATGTTTGGTATATCCTGTGCACCTGAGGTTTTTTCAGAAGATTCTCGAAAGAATGATAATACACTGCGAGGGAGTCATGAACTTTATTGACGACATTCTTGTCTTTGGTATCGACGAAAAAGAGCATGACACGAGGTTGCAGAAAGTACTAGAAGTACTAACGGAAAATAACGTCTCACTGAATGAAGATAAATGTATATATAAAGTGGACAAAATTCCACTCTTGGGACATGAGCTCACCGCAAAGGGGATCAAACCATTGGATAAATATACCAAAAGCATAGACAAGTTTCGAGTTCCAGGGACTATAGAAGAAATGCGAAGCTTCCTAGGGTTGTCAATTACATCAACAAATGGATCCCAAACTTAGCCACGATGACAGAACCACTAAAAGAGCTTTCGAGGAACAATATTGGAAGGGAAGCCAACCTAGAAAAGTTTTGGTCTAAAAAACAGGATGGGGCATTCACTCAACTAAAAGAAACCCTAAAGAATATACAATCGCTAGGATATTACGATGTTCGAGATAGGACACAAGTAATTGCGGATGCAAGTCCAGTTGGCCTTGGAGCTGTATTGATACAAATTGACATAAATGGACCTAGAATCATTGCTTTTGGGAATAGAACGTTGACAGCTATTGAACGCAGATTTAGCCAAACTGAGAAAGAGGCTTTGTCCCTAGTCTAGGACGTGGAGCATTTTGACATTTTCCTGTTCGGGAAAATATTCGATCTTATAACCGACCACAAACCACTGGAAATTATTTTTGGTCATAAATCTAAACCTTATGCACGAGTTGAGAGATGAGTTTTACGATTACAGTCTTACACGTATAACGCAATCTACAAGCCTGGAAAAACTAACATCGCTGATCCTTTTTCACGACTGTGTGAATATTCAAACTCTCCACCAGCTGGAGAGGACAGATATGTGCATCAGATTGTGGAACAAGCAAGACCTCTAGCAGGATCCATGAAAGATATCATCAAATTTTCAGAGAACGATCCTGGAATCAGCTTCGTGAGGAAAGGAATTCATATTCAGGATTGGAACGAATCTGTAAGAGGTTACCGAATTTTCGAGAACGAACTATGTTTTTATGGAAACATCGTACTTCGTGGAAACAAAATAGTAATACCACAAAAGCTAAGAAAGGAGGTATTAGATGCAGCGCAAGAAGGTCATCCCGGTATAGTGGCTATGAAGGGACGTCTAAGATCCAAAGTCTGGTGGCCACGAATAGACCAGGATGGCGAAAAACTTATGGAAACTTGTAGGAGCTGTACCTTAGTAGGCCTGCCAAACCCTCCAGTACCGATGAAGAGACGCGAACTACCTGTCGCTCCTTGGATTGACGTTGCTATGGATCTGTTAGGACCATTGCCTAACAATGACTATATTCTGGTTGTTAGTCGAGGAAATAGAAGAAGAGGTAGGCCGACTAGCCTGGAACTGTAAGGCAGAGCGACGTCGTGCTCTCACAGTCTAGGATCCCGGGAGTCAAGCTGTTTTCTCGACGAAAGGCAAGAACGAATTCACGCGACGAGCAGCGAGAGTGAAAAGGAAAAATCGGCAGAGGGAAAAAGAAAGAAGGAAGATGATTTTGAGGAAGTGGAGAAGGCCGGAAAATTCAAGAAGAGCAAGATAAAAAAGAAAACGCCGGAAAGAGAGAGGGGGGAAAATTTGATCGTGAAAATGATAAAGGAATTAAAAGAGGAAATGTGTGGAAGGCTAGATATTCTAAGTAAGAAAAGAGATGAGACCAAGGAAGAAGTTAAAAAATTTCGAAAGAATTGGGAGGAGTGGGAAAAAGAAGAAGGGAAAGTGTGGAGAATCATTTAAGAGAAAATGAAGAACATAGGGAGAGAGAAATGATAGCAATAGAAGAGAGATTGAGTAGATTAGAAGCAAGGGCAGAGCAGAATATGGAGGGGCTGGAGAGTATCGAGAAAGTGAATAGAGGCGGGATAGACACGCAGGACGCGCGGAATGATCATAGACAGGTAAAAAGAAGACTGACGCAGATAGAAAGACAAATAGAAAGAGGACAAAGGAAAAGGAGAAGCAAGAACGTTGTGATCGAGGGGATAGAAATAAAAAGCATAAGAGGAGAGGAAAAGGTGAGAAATGTGATAAGGGACATTGGGGCAAAAGTGAAGGTATAAACAGTGAGGAGAATAGGAAGAATTGAGAAAGGAAGGAGAGGCATGTGTTTGGTAACACTAGGATGTGAGGAGGAGAGATTCGAAATAATTGTAAAGAACAGATTGTTGAAAGGGAGAACAGAGAGAATCGAAAAAGATATGACGCGGCAGGAGAGGAGGAGAAAATGGTTGATAGGGCAGAATGCATGGGAAGAAAGAAGGAAAGGTAGCAGGGTAATAACAGGGAGGAATTGGATATGGGCAAACGGAGAAATGAGGATCTGTGACGAAGAGAAAGAAGTTTTGAAAATCTGTAAAAAAAAAAGCAAGGGGGGAAAATGGAAGAAGAACGGCGAGGTGGGAGTCAACGGAACGTGGCGGGCTTTACAGAAGGGTAAAAAACACAGACAAAAACGAGAGAAGTAGGGGAAGTGAAAGTGGCGTTCTAGAATGTGTCGGGATTAAAAAACAAAGACTTAGGTTTCTGGGAGGAATTGAAAAAATGGGACGTAGTAATGATGCGTAAGACATGGGTTGAGCAAAAAGACTGGAAAGGGATAGAGAAAAAACCACCAGAGGGATATAGTTGGAAGATGCAAGAAACAAGAAAGGAACATGAGAAAGGGAGAGGAATGGGCGGCATGGTATCAGAGGTGAGAAATGGTCTTGGGGTAGAACAGGGAAATGACGATGATGGGGAAACAAAGGATGGAGTAATAAAGAGAACGATTCAAGTGGGTGGAAAATGGTAGCGGTGATATGTGTTTACAGGAGAAGAGGAGGGATGGAAAGTTATAAGGGGGTGGATTGAAGAAAAAGGAGAGGAACTGGTATTGATAGGGGATGACCTAAATGCATGGACTGGAGATTAGGGAGGAGAGGTATGGGATGAGGAGAAGAAGGCATTTATGAGGAAATCGAAACATGGAGAAACAGATTGAGAGGTTAGGGTACTTCTGGACTTGATAGGAGAAGCAGGGTGGTTCATCTGCAATGGAAACACTGAAGTCACTGGGGGAGAGAAACATGGGGCACTGGGGGAGAGAAAAGTTGGAAGAATTCAGAGAAAAAATGAAAAACGAGAATCTTGAAGGTGTAGAAGATGAAGGGGTAGACGAGATATTGGGAAGAATGAAGGGAGTGATCGAAAAGGTAAAAGAGGTGGTAAGGCCAAAAGGGCAGGGGGACATAGAAGAAAAGGGTTGGTGGGATGAGGAATGTAAGAAAGGTAAAGATAGAATTAAGGAGAGTGTAAGAGAATGGAGAAGAGTGGAGATCAGCAAAAAGGAGTATAATAGGAGAAAACGAGTATATGAGGGAATGTTGAACGAGAAAAGGCAGAAGAAGGAGGTGAGACATATGGAAGAGGTAGAGCAAGCAGTAAAAGAAGGAAAGGTATGGGAGGTTATAAATAGAGAAAGAGGAAGAAGGAAGGAAGTGAATGAGGAGATAAAAATGGATGAATGGACAGAGTATTTCAAAGCGTTGTTGGGAGGGGAAGAAAGAAAAGTTGAAGAATGAGAAAAGAAGGTAATAGAAAAAAGAGAGGAAGATACAAATGACATAAGGAGGAAGGAAGTAAACCAGACAATAGAAAGGCTAAAAAGAAATAAAGCGACAGGAGAGGATGGCGTAGAAAATGAAGCTCTGAAGTATGAGGGGAGAGGAGAAGGGTTGCCTGAAGAATGGAGGACGGGAATATTGATTCCGCTACTTAGAAAGGGGAAGGGAAAAAAGGTAGAGGATTATAGAGGTAGAACTCTGATGTCGGTGGGGTATAACGTCTATGCGGAAGTGCTTAGAAACAGGTTTGAGAGTCAAGTAAAAGAGAAAGGAATTATCCCTCACAACCAGACGGGCTTTAGGGAAGGAATGGGAACAATCGATAACATTTACGACCTAAATTATCTAGTGAATAGGAACTTGGGTCGGAAGGGAGGAAAACTTGTAGCCTTGTTTGTAGACTCCAAGGCAGCGTTTGACTCAGTGAACAGGAAAGTGTTGTGGTAGGTGATGAAAGAAAGAGGAATAGATGAGGGGCTGATTGGAAAGATAAAAGAAATTTTTGTAGAGACAAGATTCAGAGTGAGAATCGGAAAAGAGAAAGGAGAGGAATTTCGGACACAGAGAGGACTCAGGAAAGGGTGCCCGTTGAGTCCGCTACTGTTTAGTATTATGCTAGCAAACTTAGAGGGAAAGCTAAAGAACAACGGAAAAGGAGGTACGATCTTAGGAAGCAGTAAGCTTTACTCTTAAGCATATGCGGATGATGTTGTACTACTGGCAAAGGACGGAAGAGGGTTGAATTTGATGTTGCGAGTGTTGGAAGAGTACGAAGCGGGAGAAGATTTGACAGTGAACGTAAGCAAGACAAAGATAATATGCTTCAGGAACAGAAGAAAGCAAAAAGATTACAAGTGGATGTTTAACGGAGAAACAATAGAATGAGTGGAGGAATTCTGTTATTTAGGATTTTGGTTTGAATCAGGGGGAGGTTGCGGGTTGCAAGTAAGAAAAAGAATGGAGTGCGCAAGTGAAATAATGGGACAAGTATGGGGCATAGGAAAGAGAAGGTTTAGGGATGATTGGAGGATGAGAATATGGATGTTCGATGTGTTAGTGTGGGCAGTCGTGTGCTATGGAGTAGAAGTGTGTAGATGGGAGGAGCAAAAGAGAGTGGAAAGTCTTCACAAAAGATTTTTGAGGTGGGTTATGAGGGTAAGTTGGAGTTGCCCAGGGCATATGCTGAGGGAAGAACTGGGTAGAGAGAAAATGGTAGTTCGGCAAGTGAAGAGAGCGTGGAAGTTTGGAGAGAAACTGAAGAGGGGAGAGGGAAGCAAAATCGCTCAAGTATGCTTAAAGGAGGTTAGGTCCAGAGAGAAGAGAGGCAATACAGGAAGCTCGAAATGGGAAGGAGAGAGACAGCGAATGGACAAGAATGTGGGTCTCAAGAAGGGTATGTAGAATGGCAAGAAATAGAACCAGAATACCTGACAAAGTTTAAAAAAGAGAGTAAGTGGAGTAGAGTGTTGCGGTTTACGATGGAATAGGGAATGAAAGCGTGTAGATACTGTATGAATGATGAAGAGAAAATGTGTAGAATGTGTGGCGATGAGGTGGAGTCGTGCAAACATGTGTTAGAGGTGTGCTCTGGAGAGGGAGAGGAAGGAAGAAGTGTGAGTGATTGCGTAGGAGGAATATTGTATGAAAGTGGTCAGGGAGTAGAATGGATGAGGAGACTGGAAGAACTAAGGGAAGAAGAAGCCAAGGCTTTGTCCGTTTAAGGGAGGGAGGGGGGGGGGGCGGGGTAAGGTT